>CAJQUW010002138.1:17500-22546 GCA_907163375.1 Prostheceraeus crozeri | reverse complement strand
GTATTGTGGTTAATGATCAATTCTATCATTGCAGACTTCAGACCTTCAATTGATCACAAATTCCTACTCTTTGACTAGTATGGGCCTCCGAAAGTGATTGCCATTTTCTATTCTCCCTAAATGGACTAATGGTAACAACAGTAACTCCAATGGCAACAAACAATCACTCACGGTCAAGAGAGAACATTTAACTGTACAGTAATACTGGGATCACCAGAGCGTGTAAATGGTTATTAGTAAAAAAGTAATGCTTGTTTACAATTTAACTTTCATTTGATCGATTTTCTCCTTCAATTTTTTCCTACAGAGCTAGTGGGATCGTCTAAATTCCGTAAAGTCATTCAAGAGAGAAGAAAAGGGAAAGAAAATCTACCAGTAATTTCCTTTGATCGCATGGTATTCACCTATGAGGACAACGGGATGTCGAGTTATTGTGAAGTCTGAGAATGAAGCTGGATAAGTTCAAGAATTTCAAGAACTGTCGATGTCAAGGGGTAATGTATTTGAAGTGGACATCAAGAGGAAAGGCATATTTTTGCATGCACACATTACTCCCTCTTAGTGAATGCGCGCTGATACAGTGAAAACGTCAAAAAATGCCGAGGATTTCAGTAAATAAAACAGCAACAGAAATGCATGATTAATATTGAGCTACATCCTTAGTTGAAAAATGGGGACAGACCTGAATAGCTACCATTTCATCCAATATCCAGATTCATCAGCAGGCTTAGTTCACATTTCTGAACATCGACACTAAGCACCATTTAAAGTTGCAGCCAGAAATCACACGTTTCTGTCTGAAGGAATGGTGGTCGTCTCTCTCTCTCTCTCTCTCTCTCTCTCTCTCTCTCTCTCTCTCTCTCTCTCTCTCTCTCTCTCTCTCTCTCTCTCTCTCTCTCTCTCTCTCTCTTTCTCTCTCTTTCTCTCTCTTTCTCTCTCTTTCTCTCTCTCTTTCTCTCTCTCTTTCTCTCTCTCTTTCTCTCTCTCTTTCTCTCTCTCTCTTTCTCTCTCTCTCTTTCTCTCTCAGAACTCAGAACTCAGAACTCAGAACTCAGAAGTTTATTAGCCATGAAGGCAAAACATTACATAAATGATCATGTGATGATAAAATGGTCTATGATCGTGTATTAAATGATGGTGAAATGGGTAAATGGGATGAGTGAAGAAATAGAGTGCTGGTCCTGTAATTCAGGAGGTTGGCGGAAGAGGAAGGGAGGGAGGAGCATTTACGAGACCACTGAGATGTCAATAAACATTATTTCGTTTAGAAATATTTCATGGAAAGTTTTATGTAAACATTTGAATTAGTGAATTGAGGTGATACGGATGCATCAATCGATTCAATCAGTCAAGTAAAAGCATATATAGAATGAATCATCACAAGTCATGAGGACATCATGGCATATCTTAAAAGGTAACCCATCTTCATAATCATAAGATGCATGATTTCATTGAGGACATATTGAATGATTAATTAATTTTGTTTTGTCTATTTATTTACGCAAGCACACACCAACAGAACTTATTTTAGATGTTAATAGACGATGTCAATTTTGAAGGTCCGGAGATCATGCACAAAAGTTATACTGTAAGTTAATTCAGAAAATATTCATTGTATCAACTGTACTACTCAATAGATGTCAAAGTTTCATCGAGACTCACCTGCAAACAATGTGAGAATGATAAGAATAATTGAATGGATGCAGATTATTCCGGACCTTCTGACTCGTATGGCAGTTAAGTGGAGTGATTTGTCAAATTTCATGAAACAGCTATCTATACCAGTGATTACGATTCATGTCATTCACAATCGATTTATCGTTAGCAATTTGGCAATATGCTGATCTGACGTTGTTTCATAGTTTGTTCCTGTCTACATTTTTCTGATAATTGAGACCACCGTCCATGGTTGACCACATATAGATATCTATGCTTGATATTAATATTCAGTGAAATTACATCTGATCAGCATTATTTCATGACTTTCGGCATAGAGATATCATTCCACCTTTCAATGCAAACTATGGAATGTATCGATGTTTGGTCTTATAGATCATAGATATCTGAGTCAGCACTGCAATCAGTGATAGACACATCAATGCAAAGCGTTTCGTTTTTCTATGCACAC
Source organism: Prostheceraeus crozeri (assembly GCA_907163375.1). NCBI lineage: Eukaryota > Metazoa > Platyhelminthes > Polycladida > Euryleptidae > Prostheceraeus > Prostheceraeus crozeri. The sequence continues at coordinate 20,418 of CAJQUW010002138.1, read as the reverse complement.
AATAGAGCTCGCAAGTTTTTCATCAAAATCTATGTAACAGGCGGCAAACGACTATCGAAAGTATGTAAAGTCAATTGTTAGTATCTTAGGTTATGCAATGACAAACTCGATTCAGATATCTATTCTGTCGGAGTAAGGCAGCAATGGTAAACTGTGCACACATAACTAAGAAAACGTTTCGATTTCTATGCATATAATGTGACAATTTCGTCATAGTATCTGCATAATCTTCTAAGATTCCCTTATTTCAGATACTTGTTGCATATAATTTGTAAGAGATTTCATCTGTTGGAGATTTAACATGTCCATAGTTGCATAGAAATGTGTACTGTCATCGGTTTCTAAAAAGGTATTAGAAGACTTCTGGTGTCCGCTACTTCGGACACTTAGAAATGAAATGTTTTATATCTTCTACTTCTTCAGAGCTACAATTTAGGCAAAGAAACTCGTCGTAAGATTGTCTATTATTGTATCTGCCAACTTCAGTGACAAGATTGTGGTTAAAAGTTCTCATCTTTAAAATAGGTATGATTATTTTATCATCATTTGTTTGATTGAGATAAATATTGTTTTAAGTTGCATTCAAAGCGACATAGTTGTAAATATTTTAAACCTCGATTGCTACTTCTTGCACTTTCAATCCATTGTTGTCTAAAATATTCAGTTAAACGATTATTTATCAAATTCTTATGATTATTTCGCTTACCATGGCTCAAGTTCATTTGTTCAATTAGACTGAATTCATTCTTATTGAAGTGAAGTTTTTCTATTAATTTGAACATTCTGGTAGTCCATGTGCTACGGTAGCTAGGAAGGTTTGAATACTTATATATTATATTAAATACTTTTCTTACTAATTGATGCTCATCCAGTTCGATTCAATTTCAACCAGTAGTTCAAAGCTGCTTTATAAAAATGAAATTCTATCGGTTTGATTCCAAATTCTCCAATTATACAATACGTGGGTGTTGTACGTTTCAAATGGTAAAATTTTTTGAAATACTGTATTTGTATTTTATTTAATTCTTTAAGGTTTTTATCAAAATAAAATTCAGCTGCATATTTTCATTTTTGATATTGTCAACATTTTCAAACGAATTACGCAAAATTTCTCCATCAACATAGCCAAAATCTTTTACAGCTTTTACTGTTATGCATGCTGATATTTTTCCTCGTTTTCCTAATTCTTCAACATGCTTTCTGTCATTTTTGAAAAGAATACACCCAGGTATTTGTAGTCGTTTACTACTTCAATGGAGTGTACGTTCTCCTTTATGGCGATATTAAATTCTTTATATTTGTTTACGTCGTTATATGTCATAATTTTAGTTTTTTCATAGTTAATACTTAGACAATTTTCGTAGCAATAATTTTGAACAATTTTAATTTGGCATGCCAATCCTTCTTTAGTACGGCTCATCAGCAGTATATCGTCGGCCATAAATTAGCGATGCAATCTTCATTTCGGCGATTTCAATAGCATCAATATGCTCATTTTTGTCTAATTTTGAAGGTAAGTCATTTATATACAGACAAAATAGGGTAGGCGAGAAACTATCGCCTTGAGGTATTCCATTTTCCAACCTAAATTCATCACTTTCATTTCCACTGAATAAAATTTTATAAGTTTTTTCATTCAGCATGTTATGCAGTAGCGATAGAAATCTTCCCCCTGGTAGCATATGTCTCAGTTTATATATCAGTCTATCTTTTGGGATGCTATCAAATGCCTTCGATAAATCAATGAAACAAAGATATAGTGTTCTTTAATATTTTTGTGTATCTGAATAATTTTCTTTTAATAACCATATACAGTCCAATGTGGAATTCTCTTTTCGAAATCCTATCTGAGATTGGTGCAAAATGTCATGCTTAGCAATCCATTTATTTATACGGTTGTTGAGTTTTTCGAGACAGGAAGATAGGTTGATAAATCTGTATGATTCAGCTTCATTTTTATCTCCTTTTTTGTATATTGGAGTTGTCCAGCTGAGGTTCCAAGGAGTCATTTCATCAATTAAAATTTGGTTAAACATGTTTTCTAGTATAGATATAGTATTGTCAATATTTTTCTTTAACATTTCATAGACTACCTTATCTGGTCCACTAGCTTTTGAGTTGTTCATATTCTTCAATACATATATTATTTCGTCTTTCGTAATACTCATGTTGAGATTTTCATCATCATATATGACCTCCAAACTTTCCGTCACTTTTTTCAGAGGTATTTCTTTTTTTCTTTCTGTCAAAGTTTTATCATGTGATTCCAATTCTTCCTTAAAGTCAGTTACTGTTAGAATTGTTTTCGGATGCTTTTTAGTTTTGCTGTTTTTATTATTAATCAGTTGCCAGTATTTTTCACTATCATTTCTATATTTAGCTTCCTTGAGATCGTTTAGCTTAAGCGATTGCAGTTTTCGCTTTTCTTTTCTAATTTCGATGCTTAAATTTTTCTTCTTATTCAGCATCCGCATTAAATTATCTTCAGTCTTATTAGTTTTTTCCATTTTTTCTACAGATGCTTTTGTAATTTTGCCCTGATTCTTCTAGTATCGAGAGTATATTTTGTCTGCATGTTGCAACTGCTTACTATTTTTGAAGCTTCATTAGTGTTATGAATGAATCGTTTGTAGATTTCATTTTTATTGGCATTATTAACATTGATGTCGTTTATTAGTTTATTACAATTGCTCCGAAATTCCACAAAGTTGAAGCAACTTTCGCACTCTTTATTCCATTTGAAGGGTTTTACCTTCTTCACTAAACGTTTTTGGTGATCAATAACTTTTTTGTCAATTTTATTCTGCAATTTTATCTTTATTTCGATACACATGGGTACGTGGTCAGTATATAATCTTGTTCCATAATCTCGCAGGCATTCAGACAGCTAATCATTAGATTGTGAGATAATAACATAA
>CAJQUW010002138.1:10000-12500 GCA_907163375.1 Prostheceraeus crozeri | reverse complement strand
CAATTTGGGCAAAGACACTCATCGTATGATTGTCTGTTATTGTATCCGCCAACTTCAGTGACAAGATTGTGGTTAAAAGTTCTCATCTTTAAAATAGGCATGATTATTTTATCATCATTTGTTTGATTTAAATATTGTTTTAAGTTGCATTCAAAGCGGCATAGTTGTAAATATTTTAAACCTCGATTGCTACTTCTTGCACTTTCAATCCATTGCTGTCTAAAATATTCATTTAAACGATTATTTATCAAATTCTTGTAACTATTCCGCGTTCTGTGGTTCAAGTTCATTGATTCAATTTGATTGAATTCGTCATTATTGAAATGAAGATTATCTATTAATTTGAGCATTCTGGTAGTCCATGTGCTACGGCAGCTAGGAAGGTTTGAATACTTATATATTGAATCAAATACTTTTCTTACTAATTGATGCTCATCAGTTCGATTCAATTTCAACCAGTAATTTAAAGCTGCTTTATAAAAATAAAATTCTATCGGTTTAATTCCAAATTCTCCTATAATGCAATACGTCGGCGTTGTACGTTTCAAATGGTAAAATTTTTTGAAACACTGTACTTGTATTTTGTTTAATTCTTTGAGGTTTTTATCAAAATAGAATTCAGCTCCATATTTCATTTGTGATATTGTCAACATTTCAAATGAATTTCGCAAAATTTCTCCATCAACATAGCCAAATTCTTTTACAGCTTTTACTGTTATACATGCTGATACTTTTCCTCGTTTTCCTAATTCTTCAATATGCTTCCTGTCATTTTTTGAAAAGAATACACCCAGGTATTTGTATTCGTCTACTACTTCAATGGAATGTACATTTTCTTTCATGGTGATATTAAATTCTTTATATTTGTTTACGTCGTTATATGTCATAATTTTAGTTTTTTCATAGTTAATGCTCAGACAATTTTCATGGCAATAATTTTGAACAATTTTAATTTGGCACGCCAGCCCTTCTTTTGTACGGCTCATAAGTAGTATATCGTCAGCATAAATTAATGATGCAATCTTCATTTTGGCAATTTCAATGGCATCAATATGTTTATTTGTGTCTAATTTTGACAGAAGATCATTAATATATAAGCAAAATAGGGTAGGCGAGAGACTGTCGCCTTGAGGTATTCCATTTTCCAACCTAAATTCATCACTTTCATTTCCACTGAATAAAATTTTATAAGTTTTTTCATTCAGCATGTTCTGTAGTAACGATAGAAATATTCCTTCTGGTAGCACATGTCTCAGTTTATATATTAGTCTATCTTTTGGGATGGTGTCAAATGCCTTCGATAAATCAATGAAACAAAGATATAGTGGTTCTTTAATGTTTTTGTGTATCTGTATTATTTCTTTTAATAGCCATATACAGTCCAATGTGGAATTCTCTTTACGAAATCCTATCTGAGACTGGTGCAAAATGTCATGCTTAGCAATCCACTTATTGATACGATTGTTGAAAATTTTTGTCATAAGTTTTTCGAGGCAGGAAGATAGGTTGATAAATCTGTATGATTGTGCTTGATTTTTATCTCCATTTTTGTATATTGGGGTTGTCCAGCTCAGGTTCCAAGGAGTTATTTCATTAATTAGAATTTGGTTAAACATGTTTTCTAGTATAGATAAAGTATCGTCAATATTTTTCTTCAACATCTCATAGACTACGTTATCTGGTCCACTAGCTTTTGAATTGTTCATATTCTTTAATGAATACATTATTTCGTCTTTCGTAATACTCATGTTGAGATATTCATCATCACATACGACATTAAATGTTTCCGTTACTATTTCCAGGGATAGTTCTTTATTTCTTTCCGTCAAAATCTTATCATTTGATTCCAATTCTTCCTTAAATTCAGTTACTGTTAGAATTGTCTTCGGATGCTTTTTAATTTTGCTGTTTTTATTATTTATCAGTTTCCAGTATTTTTCACTATCATTTCTATTTTTTGCTTCCTTGAGATCGTTTAACTTAAGCGATTGCAGTTTTCGCTTTTCTTTCCTAATTTCGATGCTTAATGTTTTCTTCGTATTCAGCATCCGTATTAAATTATCTTCAGTCTTATTAATTTTCCATTTTTCTACAGATGCTTTATACTCTTGTCTAATTCTTCGAGTTTCAAGGGTATATTTTGTCTGCATGCTAGATCCACTTGTCATTTTAGATGCTTCTTTAGCATTATGAATGAATCGTTTGTAGATTTCATTTTGATTGGTATTATGAACATTGATGTCGTGTATCAGTTTATTACAATTAGTCCGAAATTCTTCAAAGTTGAACTTAGTTTCGCACTCTTTATTCCATTTGAAGGGTTTTACCTTCTTCACTCGTGCTTATGGCCATCAGCAACTTTTTTATCAATTTTATTCTGCAATTTAATATTTATTTCGATACACATGGGTACGTGGTCAGTGTATAATCTTGGTTCCATAATCTCGAAGGCATTCAGACAACTAACTATAGATTGTGATATCATAACATAATCAATGAC
>CAJQUW010002138.1:0-5000 GCA_907163375.1 Prostheceraeus crozeri | reverse complement strand
CCGCGCAGCGTCTTCCGATCTATTGTTTTTGGTCAAGTTTATAGATGGGCTGCGAGAAGTTCCACTTATCAAGATTTTTTAGAGACTAAGCGTATTGTACAGCCTGTCTGGATTAAGCAGGGATATACGCGTAGTGCTATCCGTAATGCAGTAAGGCGTGTTTTTTATTTAACGGGGCAGGCACCCGGCAGGTGGGAGACTGGTTTCTTCCCCTGCAATTGTATTATATGTAAGTACAGTAGTTTTACTAACACTGTAAATAACCCTGTAAATAGTAACTCTTACTTTATTGTACATAGGCTTACGTGTAACTCACGTAATGTTATTTATTTTATATTTTGTAAGAATTGTAAATCTGGATACGTTGGCCAAACGTCTAGAACTCTGTCTAAGCGTATCTCCGAGCATTTGTACCATATCAGCACGTCGTATTCCACTCCTGTTGCACGACACTTTAATGAGTCATGTAGTCCTAGTGACTTTTGTTTTACGGGTCTTGAGCATTGCCCAGGTGACAAGAAGCGTCTCTTACATGAGAACAATTGGATGACACGACTCCATACCCTTGCACCACTTGGTATGAACATTGAACTGAACCGCCTTGACCGTATGCATTTGGTCTTACCATATAGTGACTGTAGCCAACGTGTAATCCAGCTATGTAGGAAGGAACTCAAAGGTGTCGACATTTGCCCTTCTTTTAAGATGCATAGAAACCTGGGTCGGCTTCTAACTACCAACCGTTAACTGTCGTGCTTGTTTAACTCTTGAAGGTCATACGTTTTGTTCAGTATTTACCTTGATCGCATTGCAATTTGAATTATCTTGAATGTTTTGAGTTCGTTGCATGTTCTGAGTAATCTGCATGTTCACGTTTGAACTCGTTTCACGCTTCTTTAATGCATGAATCACTACTTGCTATTATTATCTGCATGAATATTGATTTGCATTGATTATCTGCATTAACATTGATTTGCATGTTCTGCTTTATTTGATTGACTCACGCTCACAGCCTAGTTTGCTCTGTACTCAAATAGTTTCTAATTTGTTGCAGTGTATTTATTGTGGAACTGACGAAGTCATTATAACGAAACCGGTTTTCCACAGTTGCGCTGTTTTTCCTTAATTTTGTGGTCTCTGGTGGATACTTGTGCTGTGGGGTCGGTGTGAGGATCCCGGGGAACTATCTCCCTCTCTCTCTCCCACTCTCTCTCTCCCTCTCTCTCTCTCTCTCTCTCTCTCTCTCTCTCTCTCTCTCTCTCTCTCTCTCTCTCTCTCTCTCTCTCTCTCTCTCTCTCTCTCTCTCTCTCTCTCTCTCTCTCTCTCTCTCTCTCTCTCTCTCTCTCTCTCTCTCTCTCTCTCTCTCTCTCTCTCTCTCTCTCTCTCTCAAAACGTTTATTGCCCATCTTGTGGGTACAAACGTTATGGCAATGACAAATAATGCGAAGTCCTATTATCGGCAGAAGATGAAAGTTGACATGATGTGATGGGTGAATGAAATGAAAGGTAAAAGAAAACACTATCACCTTGGTCGTCGTTGAATTGCGTAGATGGCGTTGTGATTGGAATGAGTCTGAAAAAGTCTGAGTTATGTGCAGATGATGATAACAGTATTCATGAACATGTCAACAGTTAATCATGATTTCATCACATACAGAGGAGACAAAGCATGCATCATGTTATTTACAAAGTAAGTTTATGTTATTAAAGAAGTTATTTATTGTTTTTATTTACACATCACACCCAGCAGCAGATTATTAATGCTATTATTAATCCTATTATTTAATCGGAGGAACGGTTAATTAACAACGTTTCAGGTCTTAGAGAATACATATATCATGTTTTGTACATACCTGAAAGGTGACAAGGAAATTTCTCCGCTCTAGTGTCCATGAAAGTGATTAATCTTCATCATCAACTGTCAGCTACGCAATGCATTGTTCCTATTCACTATTTTCTAGTCGGTCAGTATTTATTGTCTTAGTAATCTCATTGCGTTCTTTGCCAAATATATATTGCTACAGCTACAATAAGTTTCCATTTGTCTAGATATCGATTCGATAAGTCTATAATGATATTATGTGTAGCGCTTCCTATTTATAACATGTGCAGTTAGTCCACATTCCGCTGTCTATGATTTCAGACGTCATTGTTCTTTCGACAATCTAGCTGTTGAGATAAGTCGATCCATGGATATCCATGGTCAGACATGCAAAGTGCTTCTTAAATGTAGTTTGAACAGTCTACAATCCGCTATCTATGACTTCTGATATTCATTGCCTTTTCGATGTACTCGTCTATTGGTCTAACATGCCCAATGGTCAAAGAATTCATAAATTCATAGAAGTATGATCGAGTAGCATATTTCAGATGCGGTATTTAGTAAAAGCACTTCTTTCAATGTTGTAAGCTGGACATGCAACAATAAAATGATAGATATCTTCAGTTTCTTCTTGATCACATAATTTGCAGACACAATCTCTATATGTATTACGATTTTGATAAGTACCTACTTCTGCTCCTAGTATGTGATTTCCAGTTCTTAGTTTCACAATGTTATTAATTTTAATTTTATCTCCACTATCCATCAAATAAGGTTTTAATTCACATTGAAATTTACAAAGCTCTAAATACATTAATCCTCTATTACTATGCTTGGCACTGTCGATCCAATCTTTCCTGAAGAATTCAATTAGCGCGTTAGCAATTAATTTTTTAGACTTTCCACTGCATTCGAAACTTTTATCTCTGAGCAATTGACTTTATCAAACAGTTTAGATATTCTAACATACCATGAATTTCGATACGTTTTATTGTCTACGTTGCACTTAATGTTTTTAAAGATTCGCGCTACTAATCTTTTATCATTGTTCTTATTTAGCTTTAGAAAATAATTCATGGCAGATTTATAACAGTAAAATTCCATCTGTTTGGCTCCAAATTCACCAAAAATGCAATAATTTGCAGTGGTGGTCATTCTTAAATGATAATATTTTTTATAAAACTGTAGAATGACACGATTTAAGTCAGCTAAATTTTTGTCAAATAACAGTTCGCTGCCATATCTCATTTTTGACAATGTCAACATTTCAAATGCTTCTGCAATTATCCCACCGTCAACTGTACTGAATTCTTTCAGGGTTTTGGCAGTTACATATGAGGATGCTCTTCCTTTCTTGGTTAACTCTTCGATGTGTTTCCTATCATTTTTAGTATCCAATAACCCAAGTATTTATATTCATCTACAACTTCAATTGGAGATATGTCATTATCTTCTATAATTAATTTGTCATATCTCTGTCTTTCCCCCCAAATATCATTATTTTAGTTTATTGTAGTTTATTTTCAAGCTATTTAGTTTGCAGAAGTCATGGAAACATTTTATTTGTTTGATAATTCCAGTCTGCGTCTCACTCAGTAATAAAACATCATCTGCATATATAAGTGACGCTATTTGTGAATCAGCTATTTGTACTGATCGAATTCATCAAGATTTTGATATAGTTCTTTCAAAAAGTCATTTATGTATATACAAAATAGGGTTGGTGACAAACTATCTCCCTCAGGAATGCCATATGTTATCTGAAATTCTTCGCTCTCTTTTCCGTTAAATAAAATTTTGTAGGTTTTGCCTTTTATAATATTTTCCATTACTGTCAGATAATCACCAAATGGCAGAATGATTTTCAATTTATCAAGCAGTCTGCTTTTTGGAATAGAATCAAAAGCTTTAGATAGATCAACAAAACATGTATACAGTGGCCTTTTCTTATTTTTGTATATTTGTATGCTTTCTTTTAGCAGCCAGATATTATCAATCGTAGAATGTTCTTTTCGAAAACCTGTTTGTGATTCATGCAATAACTCATACTTTTCAATTCCAACTACTTAATCTATCATTAAAAATTCCGTGTCAGCAGTTTTTTCGATGCATGAAGATAAGTTAAGAAACCTATAAGAGTCGGCATCATTTCTTTCTCCCTTCTTTAAAAATGGGGGTTAATCCAGCTGGCCTTGCCAAGGAATATTTTTTTGATCAACATTATTTGATTAAACAAAGTAATGTAGAATTTGTGTTTTGATTTGCGTCATTCTTTAGCATTTCATATACAATTTCATCTGGGGGCCACTCAGATTTGGAGTTTTTTGAGTATTTAAATCAGCGTTTTTTCAACTTCTGCTATTGTGGATATTTAGATTTAAGGTATCATCATTGCTACAAAAGGATGCATTGACTCACTGTGGTATTTGAGTTACAATTATGTATTTATAATTTTTTTTATTTTCATTATCTCGCTTCCTGAATTGCTTCCTTTAAATATATCAGCATTTAGTGAGTTTTTATGTTTTATTGGGTCTATTAGGTCTGTTTTCTTTTAAGTATATTCCAATAGCTTTCTACTGTCGTTATTTGCTCTAGCATTTTGGAAGCTCCTTCAGTTTTGAGTTCTGTAACTGTCTTGTTATTCTTTTTTTATGCTTTTGTTTAAGTGTCTCTTTGTGGATTGTAGGTGTAAGACTTAGATATCGTTCAGATTTGTCGGCCTTATACATTTTAGTATTTTGTTTGATGCGTTTCTTCTAAAATATCGCGTGTCGTCGGAATAAATGACTTGCCTATTAGTATTCGTGGTAGCAATGTTAATGATATAACATCGAGCCTTCAACTAGTTTATTATAAATTTACTAATTTATTTAGTTTTGTATTTTTCATTTCTTCTAATAGTATTGAACTCTTATCCCGAAATGGTCTGATGATATTTTTCTACGTCATACTTCATTGTCCATTTGAAGGGAACAATAGCCGTTATCATAGTTTTTGCTTGATATTCTAATCTTTAATATTAGATATTTTAGAGCTTTGCTTTTAGAGTTATGTTCAGATGAATTTTTATTGTCTGTGTCGAGTGTAATAATTTTTGGCTCCATTATTTATGAAATGCTTCCAAGTGATTTAGCATAGATTCAGAAAGTAACAAAATATTAACAAAATAAAAAAA
>CAJQUW010002137.1:600000-840082 GCA_907163375.1 Prostheceraeus crozeri | reverse complement strand
TTTCATTATCTATTCACATATATACAAAAAAAACATGTTGCACATTTCATTGATCTATCCACATATTATGACAAAATCCTACAATCGGTTGTTCAATGAAACATTTTTTTCAAATCACATATGATGGGAGGCACATCACTTATGTCTTACTGCCGTTATCACAATCTTTCCATTATGGAACACATGAACATGATATGGATGCCAGTTAGTCAATTGAGCTGCTGGAAATAACCTTCCCACTTCCATAATTTAGATTTATGTGGATGAAGTAACTTTACGGAAATCATAGTGTATCAGTGTAATTCACATAACACGGTCATTGTCTTCACTTTCACCAATCAGATAATGAATCACCAAGTAAATGTTTCCAAAGTTAAGGTGTAGATAGTAGAGATCACCCCTCCATGTACCCTTCCAATACATTGGATTAGTTTCCATTTGGAAAGAATGGATAGTGAGAGATCTATCCTTCCCTCTGAATCCTCCATTTAACATTGAGGGTCCCTTCCAAGATGCTAACTCGTTGTCGCTTCAATTGCGTTTTAATCATAACCATTGTTTTCCGGTTGGATGGTATTATTCCTCTCGATCTCTTGTAAATTGAGTTTTGGACTTTGCTTTTGTAGTTAACATCCGATTTTACAACTTTCCCAACCGTTTTGATGTCCTCCATCTTTACATGAAGACGTTATCTTGGTAGTTATCCTCCCTTGTAAAGGTTTTCCCCATGTGACGTCACTTGAAACGAAAAAATCGATGATTCAAACATCCTTCCACGTTTTTGGTGAACAGACGTTATAGTTTGACTGATGCATCACCACTTTATCCTACCTTGTCAGTCGAGAGGAATCTTGATCCCGAGTCCTTATGGTTGTCAATGAGATCCGCAAAGTCTTTTCAGTGAAGGCAATGAGTCAATTACTAATGCAAACGCCACGATGTTTTCGGATCACTATTTGCTATTGAATGACGAAATGCATTCTTTTAGAATTTGTTATGTGAACGTTTTTGAACGTCACTAAGTTTCAATGTTTCTAAGATGTAATGAGGCATGTTTCCGAAACGCTATGTTTCAAATTTAAGTTTAAATGTTTTGCCTAAAATTTGTTATTTTATTAGTCTCAACATATTCCGGAATGATGTTGAGTACAAATTCTTCACATATTCCATTCACATTAGGAACTACCTATTTATTATAATCATTTCTACAGATCGGAAAGATAGTAGAAATTTCAATTTATAGTAAGACTAACTTATGTATTAGTAAGTGTTAGCTACATGTCGGAAGATGCAAGCAATCGCAAGATCTATTACAAGTGGAATATTATAGTTGGTTTTTATTTAGACTTATTCTACATCAACCTGTGACAGGAAGGCATCTCCTTCTCTTCGACGGTGGGGAAAGAACTAGGCTATAGTGACCATATGGTAATGATAAATTTTTATCCAGCCAACAGCGCTTATCCTCTTTCCCAAAGTGAAAGGAACCTCGCTTCCTAAATGATTTTTTGTGCTAACTATTGATTTTTTGAATTTATAATTGTCATAATCTTTCAGTTGTATCATTCTCACTATAATAGACACTCCTATAAGTCATTCATGGTTTTCAATTTTTGGAGTTTAACTTGCTGCTGCTCTGAATTCCTTTTGCACGTGTTGATGCTATGATTCGGAGAGTCTAGATTATTTCATGGAATACAGTTTTCGGTTTTAGTAGGATCATTTCCTCAAGCAACTTTCCAGCACACTCATATCCTTAAAACAACCTAATCTAGCTTTGTTTGTAGTTGAGTATAGTCGGTGATGACTGTCATAGTTTGAAAGAGTCAAACTTTTCAACCGAAGTATAGAAGTATTCTTCCAGACGGACAGATGGTGATGTGTATAAACATAGGCGAAGAAACTATCGTATCCAACCTCCACAAATGTCGCGTTCTATTTATCAGTGGACATTCCTTTTAGATCATTGTAATATAATTGAATACCATTTCCAACTTACTATAGTCAAGTACTGCTTGACACAACATATATTAAATTAATTTAAAACTATTGAAGGTTTGTACATTTCCATAACCAACCAGATCTTACATCAAATATTTTGTGTTGAAACATAGAGAGAGATGATTTGACAATTTTCAGTAGTTGTTTCTCATTGGGTGACCTAGTTTAAATTTTTTCCCTTCTCCTTACATTTTGCCATTGTTTTACCATTATAAAGAATAAATTTTTCAATTTGTAGAATGACATTTTCGAAGTCAGTTGCTTTGATTGAAGCCCTCTTTTGAGATTCATATCAATGTATGTTTTTAAGCCAAGGCTTTTGTGTGTGCATTTTATGCCACGTATGAATCTTCCTTGATTCTCATGCCCATGCTCCAAGTAAAATTTTAAAATTGAATAGTGGACTACATAATTTTACCCTAATCAAATTGATGGAGCAGAAGTTACTCTTGAATAGAAGAAAAAATGTGTATTTTGTCTTCACTTTTTCATATAATTTTTCATATAGTGGGTGAAAACATTGTCTTTTCAATCATCTGCATTTCTGGAGCTAATGGGAGAATCGGCAGTGTCATCATGAATTGCTGCAGGATACTCTAAATCTAAATCAAAAATGGTAGCCGAGTTTCATCCCATCATCATCTATATTATTTGAACATTTTTCCCTTCAATTTAAAAAAATTATCTAAAGTCACTTTCATATCAACCATTTAGATATTTTGAGTGGGGTAGATTTCGTACTGAGTGAAGAGAAAACCATAAAGGTTATTAACTATCTAAGTAAGGTCAAATGTGCGTGACTTTCATGTGTATTATTTCCCTAATTCTTCAATTGCGTGCACGCCGCTTCGGTGAATGTTTTTGTGAAAGTCATACCCCCTCTAATTTCCTCGTTCAAATAGATTGTACATAGTTTGAGCTCTCATCTTGTATGTAGTGTGGGGGACATCATTGGAAGAGATAATTTAGTGCTGAGGTAAAGCTAAGATGTGGGAGACGGACAAAATGTACAGGGTCGGACTTCATCCTCCACGTTGACTCAATGCTCTAAACACTGTCAAATATGTCTGCTAACAATAAAACATCTAACCTTCAGATATGCCAGCATGTAATTCACCAAATGTGCTACAATTAAATTCAATCCACGCCCTTGTTAGCGTGTTCATATTCACTATCGGAACAGTGCTCACAGAGTAAGATCATTATAGAATGTCAAATTGTGGTGGTAGCACAGTCTTCCGTCAACGTAGTTTTAGAAGTTTTTGAAGTATGAATATGGAAAACACTCCCTTCTGATATAAAACATTAATCTAACTTAATTGTGGAAATTCTACCCTTAATGTCTCTACATCTCATACGTTTTGCAAGCCCTTGGCTAATTCACTCAAGGATGCACTTAGAAATTGATATGAGTCTAAGAATTTTAGTGTTAAGTATACTGTCTTTCCCTTTGTATTCCCATTTACAGGGACACTGGCGGATAAAGTTTATATATTTTTTCAGCAGTTGCTGCTACAACATCTAATTTCCAAGACTTCATTCTTCCAATCGCTTTATAGCAAACGATGAGTGGCTGCATTTCATTTTTTGAAATTGTGGAAAAATATGGGGAGCTCCCGTCTGTTAAGTCTTAACCGGAGATTGCATTTCCTACATAATGTTTGCCTATACTCGTCCCGGGCGTGATATGATCATGATCACGAACTTTTACTTAGACCTTTCATCGCTGAATTTTGATTTACATTTGTTCAACATTCTCGCATTCTCGTGGCGTGCTTTTTCATACCGCTGACACGTGACATTGCTGCCTAGTTGTTGCACATTGGTTGTCATATAAGTCTTGGGCTACAGTTTCTAAGTGGTGCAAGAAACTAATAATGCAATTTTCTCCCTCAAAGAGGTAATACTTGTTTTCAAATTTTGATTGAAAGGGCATTATGCCAGACATGATAAGCTCCAATAGCCGCAGGTTTTATGTATTTTATTATCAATGTACACTCTATATCTGCATAAATTACTAAAGGAGGACTTAGTTGATATTCCATGCTACTTGTTAGTACTTTTAGATCTGTCGGCATTTTTTTCTATTTGTGCTTTTCCTCGAATGCAAAACTGGAAATGTCGTTCTAGTGTTGTCTTATATGGAATGACTGAGTGCATCTTTCGCAGAGGTATTTATGTCTTTTTAAAGTTCTCCTATACAATATTGACAGCTTTGGAATTCCACAATAGTGTGCTGCTCCATTGTTTAGAATTAGCAAAATATTAACCGTTTGCCTACCAGTAAAGTTACTATTGTAACGAACACCTTTGAGTCCATTTTCATAAAAGTGAATGTTAATTTTAATATCATTATTTTTCTCAAATTTTGGAATATCTTTGATTGATACTGGTGTGGAAATGCCTTCCATATTTAGCTCAGATGTCCACTCACTATATGATTTTACTTCATTCCTTGAATAAGGTACTTCATTATAATGCAATATGATAAAACTGCATATAGGAAGCAATCATTTGCATTTGAATTAACATTAATGACAGCTTTAGAGTTTTTTAACTTCTTTGGTAGAGGAAATATTGTCCACCTGACAGTATTGGAACTTGTTATTACATTGAACTCTATATTTTGTACATCATCTATAATCCAATTGCTACCCTTTTTTGTGAAGGCTTCAATATGAATTATTAGACTATTTAGATGATCCTGAAACCAAGCATCATAGTCATAAATATATTTTTGAGGATGATGAGTAAAGTGTGCGAGAAAAGTTTCTTCTTCTTGAGATTAGAACGGACATAACGAATTTGTGCAATCAGACGACCGCGCAATTGATAGCTCCTTAGTAAGTCAGACACTAAATTCCCTAACATGGAACGCATGCTTTCTAAGAATGATGTTATGTCCCACAGTAGGTGTTGTTGGCGTGATATCATACACACGTGCATGACCATTGAGTGCGCTTTCACTGAGACTAACAGTTCCATAGTTATTATGCATATTCATCTCACTATTTGTGTTATGTACATTCATATGCTGTCGAAATCTACTTATAGAGTTATACGTTTTGCCACACAGAGAGCAGTATTGCATAAAGTTTTGTATGTTAGTTGAAGCACTGGTTGTTGGCTTAGAAGTAATCTATTTTTGATTATTTGAATTTGACTCTGTTATGCTATCATTCGTTTTATTATTGCATACAAGTTTATGTCTCTTAAGATTACCATCCTATTCGTCTTATATGGACACTTGCTACATTGATACGTTTTTCCTAACTTACAAAATTTTTCATGTCGTTGCAAATTGCCTATGAGAGTGAACACTTTTCCACACTTGGTACAGACAACCATGATTATTGATGAGGATTGAAATTAGCAAGCCCTTATATACATCTACCATCTAATGACGTCAGCGTCATCACCAGCCAATACCATATGTTCCGATCTGTTGTAAAGAGAAAACACATACAATTTTAACAATTATTTTTTTTCAAAATAGAAGAAAATAGAAGTTAAAGTTACAGTCTAACGCATTTGACAATACCACTATGATATAGTTTTAGTGACTGCAGCTGTCACTACAGCCACCCAAATCGTCCATCCTCGTAAGGCGCACTTTTCTGATCCCATTTTGGGAACAGTCGAGGTGGACAAGTGTTCTCTTTATGTGCTGTTGGCTGGTGGTAACTTGGGAGGCCAACAGGAGGTTTGATTGAGTAATATTTCTTAGAGACTCAATCAAACCTCTATTGTCCTCCTTCAACTTAGCCTCGCGGGCCTCAGCCTCCTTTAGGCGCTCTCTTGGCAACGTCGGAGTTGCACCTCAACATCTTGTACCTCTTCTGCTGTCGCGTCGAGATCCACAGTATACTGCCGGACAGGGAGAGCTGCTGGAGGTGCGGGCGCAGCAGCGTGAGGGGAAGGATCTGCGGCTAGGATCGGAGAGGAAGGATCTGCGGCTGGGATCGGAGAGGAAGGAGCTGCGGCTGGGATCGGAGAGGAAGGAGCTGCGGCTGGGATCGAAGAGGAAGGACGCAGTGGAGATAACGGAGCCAGTGTCATCATGGGCGATAAAGGAAGGCGCACACTCCAGCTCGGAGAAGCCCGGATGTGGCTGAACGAGACCTCCTCCTGAGATGCACACATCGCGGAGTCCTGTAATCGAAAGAAACAATTGTTTATCATCTATTTAGCATTTTACCATTGATGAGATATAAAAGTGAATTTCTCTTACCTCCGGCTGGATTGTGACCTTCTGATCGGTTCCAACCTCTGTCTCACGGGGCAACGAGTCATTCTAAAAGATAAATCAATCTATTACAAACAAAAAACATATTTTAATAGAAAATTCTGTACTCATGCAGTTGACCAACTTTGATACTTACATTTGTAACAGGATCATCATCCTCATCGGAAGAAGATGTCGGGGAAGAAGTCGCTGACGACGTTTCCTCATCAGATGAAGTCGCTGACGAGGTTTCATCGTCCTCTGATGAAGACTCCCGAATCGAATAGGGCTTTTCTTCATTGTCTTCCACCGATGTACTTGTCGCTGGCGTCGAAAGGAAACTGCGATGCTTCCTGAGGGACAGCGATCGCACAACCTGCAGAGAAAAATAATATAACATGCTCGCAACTCATTGACGAAGTATGTATGTTTTTAAAAATACTTGATGCATTTTCAGTTATTGTTGACTGAGACCTATGTAAATGACACTTACGGGACTCGAAGGTAGTCTGCTCCTCGGTGAAGATAAGCGCGGAATTTTCGGGCAGCTTTGAACACTGGGAAACAGCTGAAAGTAGGAAAAATTCATGTTTAATTTCACATTGAGAACTAATAAATAACTGCAATGCTTACATTTCGCAATTTTTCGGCCACTACATCCTCATTAGTCTTTGTCGGGTGAGGTAGCTCACTCTGAAATGTTTAAGCAATGTTGATTTACTTTATGTATAGAAATAATTAAATTAGTCAATAAATACTTACATCTTTAGCGAACAGTTTCTTCTGAACCAACACCTTGGCTCTCTTCGGTGGGGGCATCAGTACATCCTGAAATGTTTTACAACATATAATCATTTCATACATAATGAAGTAGTATTTTTTTATTTTTCTGCTGTGAGCCAGTTATCCGTTGAAACTAGCATGTAGAATTGATGGCACTCACCTCACAATCACTAAAAGTCTCATCGATGAACTCCCGAGACTTAGGAACTTTCCTCTTAGGAACTCGCGACTTTTGAGGCTTATCCTTTGGAGCAGGTTCATCCAACTGGGAAAGCACGCCTTCAGTCGGTCGATCCTTCCCAAAAAGACGCTCCAACTTCTTCTTCTCAACTTTGGAGGTTAAGTTAATCCCCTTTCTCCCATTTAGTTGAGCACAAGGGGTGTGCTTGGTAATAAATGCTTTCGCGGAGTCACTATTCACCTTTGCATCGCTCCTTTCATACCTCTTACACGTGAGGCAGTAGAGGTACGTGCAGTCCTCTCGGAAGGAGCATTCCTTATGCCCGCTTTTGTTCGCATGTCGAACGGGCAGTTGGCAAGTCTCACAGAAATGGAAGATGAGACGTTGCCGTGCGATGCTTTCTTGTCGAACCATTTCTGTAGAGGATAAAAAAATTTTATTATAATTTAATCTCTTTTTAAATGAGAAATCATTTATGTACCATCTTCAAACCTTTATTAAGTACTAGATTAATATTTGACAAATCTTAAGAAGAAATAAAATTTGAAGTTGAAATTGAAACCGAAAGTCGAAAATTAGATATTTATTCGAAAAGGGTTAGCTCATAAGAAGAGTTGAAATTTGGAAACAGCTGATTTACTATTATTTAATTTCGAAATTAATTTAATGAAATGAAAGTGAAATTTCGAAAATTTCAACCAATCCTCAATTTGTTTAATTAAACAAGCTTGAATTTTATACATCTGTTAGCAGATGACAGACTGAATATTTAAAATGGATGAAGGCTTTATTTAGGTATCTTTTTATTTATTTACAAACTGTGAAAATCTTGTTGATTCAAATACACTTACATTTAAACTGATATATTCATGTCTCTCGCTCAGTGACTTAATATAGGATGAAAAATTAAAATAAAAAACATGGTTAATAATATAACATAAAGTGTTCCTATCCTAAAAACCCAAGCTTCTATATTTAAAGCTATTTGGTTATAAAAACTTAATAATGTTCCTACTCCCGAATATCCTATAAAGTAGCAGAACATGACAATGAAACTCACTTTAGAATTGTAATAAGAACCGGAGAACGGAGGAACGAAGAACGACGTCTGTTATGGACACTAAATAATTTGAAAATGAGTGAAAATTCGTTCTGTGCAACTTCTTTATATATGAAATTGACAAAGCAACTATGAACAAAGACCTTATCACATCACATCTTGGAATTGGTACGGTTAAACAAAATTGATAACTCAAACAAGAATTGGAACAGCTGGTTTATTTTTAACCTTAGAAAGGGAAGTGCCATCATATGTGTTGAAAGATTTCTACATGTAAACAGTAGAGTGAATTCAAAGTAATATGAACTGATGGACTGATGTATTATGTGATATACATGTTATTATTAATAGTCATATAATGATTCATATTTGAAGATATAAAACGTGTGGTTTGAATAGAACATTAAAATTTGAATTAAGCGCTAAATTTCGAAAATTCAAATTTCGCGCCAAAATTCGAATAATCAAATTTAAAGATTTTTTCGAAAATTTGAATTTCGCGCCAAAATTCAAATAATCAAATTAAAATACTAGGTTAGGGTTAAGGGTTAGGGTTAGGGTGTATGAAGTGTATGAAGTGTATGAAGTGTATGAAGTGTATGAAGTGTATGAAGTGTATGAAGGTCAAAGGTCAAGGTCAGGTCTAAGGTCAAGGTCAAGTGTAGAGGTTTGTATATTATGGTCATTTTTGGTTGTAAAACTTTAACTTTGAAAATTTGTAAACTTAGTCATTTTTGTAAAAAAACTTGGAATTTTTCAAGTTGCATACAGATGCATACAACTAGGATTTTTTCATCAAATGGGTACATACAATATATCATTCGAATGCTCCTTTCATGCTGATTCTAATGGTGTATTGTATGACACATGTATGACATATAACTAGAGAGCTACATGTCTTTAAAGAATGGGCTAAAAACTTAGTGAATTTAAAAATCTAACATTTGTCTGCTTGCATACAGTTGCATACAACTAGGATTTTCCCATCGAATAGGTACATACCTTATATCATTCTAAAGGTCTTTTCATTCTCATTCTTATGGTGTCGAGTATGACACATGTATGATATCATCCTGGACTGCTACAAGCATTTTAAAATTAACAACATAACTGTTTCTTTAAAAGTTATATGTTCCTATTTATTTCAAGTTGAAGTCTTCATACTTGATTTTTTGTTTCAATTCAGTTATTGAACATCATTAATTGTAGATAGTTATTCCCCTTTCCCATTCAGACCTTAATTGAAGACCGATTTGTGAAATGATAAAACAAGTCTGTTCATATATACAAATGAATATTAAATAAAGAGATTAAGAAAAAAACACACTAAATGTCATCAAGGTAAGGAAAGGGTACAAGTTTTTTCAAGTCCACTTGCACATGGATCCTGGTCTTCTTGGGCGCACAGGGACAGCGACGTGGTGTGTCAAGGTCGATGACCGAAAATTCGAGAGCGGTTGTGAGGTTCCGCTCGTTCGGCTCCATCCTCATGAACACCCGTTTGGTGTGATACTTTTTCGGGGCGTTCTTGACTTTGACCGTGACCCGTCCATAAAGTGGCGTTCGCATGGACTTCTTATTCATGTGACGCATCGTCTCGATTGATACGTCACTATCTTCATCACTCGAGTAGTCGGGCGATGCAGGGGCTTGGGTGAACACCACCGGCTCGTTTGGTGTTGTCGATCGCTCCATCGGAGATTGGGGAGGTGTACTGGTACGTTCCACTGGCGAAGTGGTACGATCAGCAGTACCGTTCTCAACTGCGGCTTTCTGTTTGCGATCCATTATGACTTGTAGATTTAAAATAATTGTAACTTGTAAACGTGAGGATTAGAACCTTTGATAAGAATTGGTACAAACCTCGGACTTATATACTTTTTAAACAAAGGAAATCCTAACAGCCAATCAGAGAGGTACCGAACTTCCCTAAAGAATATATATAACTATATAAAGGATGACATTGTTCCAAACTGTTAAGTACTTATCCTCAACGTTCCATAACAAGAAGCATGTCCTCAAAACCACTATTTTATTTTCAAAATGACAGCCAAGTCATTATGGGAGGTCAGTTGGACATGACCATGCATCTGTCTTGCGGCTGCAAAGTGGCCCTGTGGAAGACCTTGACTGTCTCTGCACTTCAAAGGCGGAATGGACTACCGGTGAAGTGTCCGGTACACGAGTATGACCATGACTTTAGTAAAAATCCGACATTCCATGAGTGGTGTGATGACTTCTTGAAGATCATGGAGTCGCCTGAGGGACGTGATTTGCACCCGTCATTTATTTTCACGCTTAAATTAAACTTACATTGTAAATCTCTTGTCTTTTCATTTTAAACATAGTTCTGGAATTGGTTTTCTTATTGGGGAGCAACTAAATCATAACTGCACAGTAAAGTTTCACATCTAAATAGTGCTACATTAAAAATAATTGTCACAATAGTCGCAATTGAGCAAACCCATTCAAAATCAAACAACGGACGTCTATCGGTACGTACCCAAGTGCTCAGAACCAAACCACACAAGTTCGATCATAGACGTTCCGAAACACAGTGTACCAAACACATGTACCTATCCAGTAAAACAGATCTCATACAAGTTCCTATTGATAACACTGAATTATACATGTACCTATCCATGTGCCTATCGATAACTAAAGTATACATGTACCTATCCATGTACCTATCCATGTACCTATCCATGTTCCTATTGACAACACTAAACTTTGCATGTACCTATCCATGTACCTATTGATAACACTAAACTTTACATGTACCTATCCATGTACCTATCCGTGGCAAGTAGGGCACAGTTTTCACTACTAGTTCCATTTTGTACTGTTCCTGTGTTGGTAACGGAATATTTTTAAGCGAATATGTCAAGTTCAATTTCTCCATAACAGAAAAGAAAAGATTCCGAAGAGTGCTCGACTTTTCAGGAGCAAAATAATTTCGAGGAATTGAATCAATTTCCGTCAAAGTGCTCAACTGTGAAAGGAGCAACGTATACCCAAAGTTAGGAGGAAAAACTCAGAACTCGGTACTCAGAGTTTCATGTTAACACAATCATCAGCCAAAGCTAAGGAACGAATTTTACAAAGTTAAAATATTGAAGTAAATATGTAATCGGAGTAACCGTGACCTTTACAATTTAAAGAAATATGCACAGTTACAATAGAAGAATATGCATTCGGTGTTTATAGTGACCTTTGCAAAGCAGGACACAAAGAAAGTTAATGGCAGGTGGGCATATACCTGTTGAACGTTTTGTCCAAAGAGTTCAACAAGGACTGCATTGGCCTGTACCGTGATGATGGCTTGGCCTACTTCAAAAATGTTACAGGGCGTCAAGGAGATCTGATCAGGAAGAAATTTCACGAGATATTCAAGCGATA
This sequence comes from Prostheceraeus crozeri, assembly GCA_907163375.1. Classification (NCBI taxonomy): domain Eukaryota; kingdom Metazoa; phylum Platyhelminthes; order Polycladida; family Euryleptidae; genus Prostheceraeus; species Prostheceraeus crozeri. Next base: position 828,433 of record CAJQUW010002137.1, on the reverse strand, counting down.
TGGCCTTCACCTGGAGATTCAGTGTAATTTAAAGATTGTGAACTATCTTGATGTCACTTTCAATCTTTGTGACGGATCCTACAAACCTTACAGAAAACAGGATCATGAGACTCTATACATCAACTCAAAATCCAACCACCCTGGTAGTATCACTAAACAATTGCCAGAAATGATTGAGAGGCGAATCAGCGAATTGTCATCTGATGAAGCTGCCTTCAGTGAATCTGCTCCCTATTACGAGGGGGTCCTGCGGAAGCATGGCTACACTCGCAAATTTGAATTCAAACAGCAAAGTAGTGAGCCAAGTGAGAAGCGGAAGCGAGCAAGGCAGATAATTTGGTTCAATCCACCTTACAGCAGAACCGTGGCAACAAATGTGGGTCAACGCTTTTTGGAACTCGTTGACAGACACTTCAGAGATGGCACCAGATTTCAAAGGATCTTTAATAGAAACACCCTCAAAGTGAGCTATAGCTGTATGCCCAACATCAAATCAATCATAAACGCCCATAACCGGAGAATGTTGAGCAAAGAAGAGAATAACAAAGATCGGAGGGAATGCAATTGCATGAACAAAGAAAAATGCCCTTTGCAAAATAAATGTCTGGCAAGGAACATTGTGTATGAGGCCCAAATTACTTGTAATGGTCAGAATAGAAGATATCTGGGTATTTGCGAAAGTTCATTCAAGCTCAGATACGCTAATCATAAGAAGTCGTTTTCCCATGAAAAATACAAGCATGAAACTGAACTGTCTAAGGAATATTGGAGGCTGAAGGAAGCAGGTTCCAGCCCAATAGTAAAGTGGAGGATAAAAAAAGTTTGCAAACCCTTCAACCAAGTAACGAAAAGGTGCGACCTCTGTCTCAGCGAGAAGTTTTTTATTTTGGACCACGACGGTGATAACCTACTCAACAAGCGGAATGAACTTGTCTCCAAATGCAGGCACCGAAATAAGTATTTGCTATCAAGACATTAACTTTCTTTGTGTCCTGCTTTGCAAAGGTCACGATAAACACCGAATGCATATTCTTCTATTGTAACTGTGCATATTTCTTTAAATTGTAAAGGTCACGGTTACTCCGATTACATATTTACTTCAATATTTTAACTTTGTAAAATTCGTTCCTTAGCTTTGGCTGATGATTGTGTTAACATGAAACTCTGAGTACCGAGTTCTGAGTTTTTCCTCCTGACTTTGGATATATATATATATATATATATGTGCCAGTACGTATTGCTGGATTGCCACTCAACTAAATCGAATTTGAATATCAGGCTGGTGCACAGAGTTAGAAAATACTCCAAATGAAACATGCATGGACACGAAAAGATTATGAAAGTTCAAAATTCAATATTTCAATATATAATATAAATATAATATATTATCATATAAATATAATAAATATAATTGAAAATTCAAATTCAATATAATTCAAAGTTCAATATTTCGCTCAACTTACCAAAATGAAGAATTTCTCCGCGCTATTTTGAAAAACAATTTGAATTTCCCACCAAATGTACGAAATTGAAAACGTGATTTCATATCACCAATCTTGAACATCGTTCCAAGTTATGTTTTGTCAAAAAGAAATGATCCGAAAAACGAGTAACACGGTTAAACTGCAGCATAAATGGAAGTACCTGGCATCTATATATATAATCACGTGTAGTATTCATGAATTGCTGGGTTGGAACCGACCCGGACCAAGAAAACTTTGTGTCCAAATTTTGTGTCCGAAACTATTATTCAATATTCATAAGATGCACAGGATTATTAAAATAGAGGATGTAGGCGCGTACGATGTCTTGACGTATTTCAATGAATACTGATTTGTTGTCGATATGGTGGTGTCTTCACATATGCTCATATGGTGCTTCATTTAAAAGCACATCAAAATTCTCAGCCAATCCGATGTACAAGAAAACTTCGTAATTTAAAAACATTAAATAAAAGAAGGGTGGTATTAGAAGGATAAAACAAAAAATTACATCAAGCGCTCATTTGCGGTGGTATTAAATGGTAATAAGTTATATGACTTCGCCTTCTAAGACTTTGCGTCAGTGGTGTAGCCCGAAACATGACGTGTTTCGACTTCTATCATCCCTTTCTCTTGCTGAACTATTTCCATCGATTTAAACTCGAATTCATTTATCTTGTATACCTAAACACCAATTTCAAAATGCTTGCTTTATGGCGTATACCTATTCAAAATCAGTGGTGCAACCGACGAGATAAGAGAATTGTTTCAATTTTTGACACAAAATTGATAAAAGACTAACTTCTACTCGAACTAGAAGAATTAGCCCTCCTTTTGACTGAATTTCGTTTCAAACTAGTGAGCTAAAAGACGATTTTCTAAACATCATCAGCGAAGTAACAGCAAGTGGCATAGACATCGGTCAGGGATGTATCTATTTCTGTTTTTCCTAGGGGAGACTGGGGCACCATGAGGCAGCGGCATTATTTGAAAAACGCTTTAATATTTCTGCGTTTAATAAATATATAATATAAAAGTTAAAGATACAAATTTAATAAATAATAAACATGAAATTAACAAATTTAATAATAATTTATCCAGCATGTAGGAATATTGGTTTGGAGCTAAAAAGCTCCAAATGTGAATTGGCTAGCATTGACCGTTTCGACTCGTCGTCCAGGAGATTGAACATCCTTCCAACTTGACGCATGTTCCTATGGACGAGGTCTTTTTATTGGGAGCAGCCTTAGGTAGCAGTCGCTCGAGACATTGATTATAGAATTCCATCGCACCGTTGAATTTTGTGTTCCCGCCTGAAAGTGTTATCATGTCATGATGAAATGTACCCACTACGCAACTGCTTTTATATCCCTAATCATGTATTGCATGTATTACATGTATTCGTATTACATGTTCCCTAACATGTATTACGAACTTCACACGCGTTTACTCGCATTGATATTCTCTAAAGAGTTGATGATTCTATGATGTATGCGCTGTCTTCCATCTTAAATGTAGATTTTAACGATGACCAAAAGCGGAAAATTATTCTCCCTGCGAAATTTAGTGGTTTGGGCATCTCATCCTCTAGTTTTATGGCAGCTTCAGCCTTTTTGTCGTCTCTCTATGCTTCGGATTCCACTTGTCAACATATTTCTAGTGAATGGCAGAAACACATTGAGCAGCATTAAATCACTGGTTCTCAAAGTGATTTACCCTTCAATAACTATTATTATTATTTATTTACCTTTCTCAAAGTTCTCTTACCCCTTCCTTTCCACTTCAATTCCTACATAAACAGAAGTCGTGGACATTTCCGCTTTAAAGACAATTGCTCAATTCACTCCTACTCACCACTAACCAGCTTGACAGCACTCGACTGATTTCCTGCAGCAAAAGGAGGTGAGTGGATTAATGTATTACCGTTTTCATCGCTCGGTCTTTATCTTCCGCCATTCGCATCGGAGCCCCCGTTTCTATTGCACATATGTGCACTCACTGCGGCTGAAAAGCGGACGGCAATGGTGCGCATGGATTCGTCTGCCCTAGAAGTACGGGTCGCCACATTCGCCATTCGCTTATGAACGACGTGATGGACAGGGCAATGCATTCCATCCAATTGCCAAATGTGTTGGAACCTGCTGGACTGTTGATAGACCAGAACATCAGACCCAACGGCATCTGTGTCTCCTTGGGAAATGGGTAAACCGATAGCATGGAATTTCACGTATGCGCATCCGTCTGCAAAATCATGGGCCTCTACGACCTCCGCTGGATCAAAAATAGATTTCATAATAAAGGGTTACACATTACAAATCGATGCTTAGTTTCCCTGAGGACATCTCCTAATTTTCTTGTTAATAGCACTTTCTATTTCTAGCCATGACTGTTAGAAACTTGGATGCTCTGATATTTTGATTACATACATTTCATTTTTGATCATGCATGATGGATAGGCTATTGCAATGATGCTCTTAAATACCAAAGTTGATTTTTCACATCTGTGAAAGCAAGTGACTATTAGGCCGCAGCTATTAGGCTGCTTATAGGGTACATGTTTAAAAATTATTTTACAACAAAATCATGTGCGTTTTTTAAAACATTCTAATGAATGCTTCATTGTGATGATATTTTTTTCAACATTTTGAATTCAATGAAATACCAAGCACGATTCAGCTCGACAGGACTACGGATATAGTTGTAAGGGGGAAATGTATGTAGTTGACATTATTTTCAAGTAATTCCAAGTACAGATAAAATGATGAATGTACAAATAAAACAATATTCAAGTAGCATTTATATATTTGGGATTAAGATAATTATCAGATTTTGCAATTATTTTCTTTAGCATGTGGGTCGGAATGTCTTCGACAAATAGTTCAATCCAACGAAGCTGTCATAAATATGCCGACACACCAACATTATCAAAACGGGTGAGTTTTACTACTTAACATCAACAGAATTTAGTCAAGGGCAAAAATCTGGCCCAGGGTGACACACTCTCCCCTATATGCATAACTCGCATGACGAGCATTCCGTCTGCATTACCAACACTCACCCGGCCATCGCACTTACTCTCGCAACACACTGGCGTCCTCTGATTGAGCAATGATCGGTACCCAACAGTGCTCAAAGCAGGGATGCGGAGTCCTATCATTTATGTAAAGCAAGTATGTAAAGCCTAGCTTTTTGAAAAATTGACTGGTAATCAATAGTTGATCAATATATGCTTACCTGAACATATTTTTAGTGATCATTGCTGTATCAATTATCAATCATTTTTGATGAAAGTTAATCAAATATCGCTTTCAGTTGGATGCATACGACTCGGCTGCTTCCATCTTCTTGATGTGTGCTTCACACGGTTTTTCTCTAGTCTCTAACAGACAGGAAAGTCCCCCATCTTTCTCCAAAAAATATGAGTAGTATACTTTCGATTTTAATATGCGCTTTGGAAGAGACATCACACACGATTGACATGAGGGTAGGAGGCAATGTTCTCAAACAAACTAGTATTTCATTTTTGTCTCTTATGTGGCCGTTGGCGCGTAGGTGTGATCGAGGATAGGAAGGCTTGTCTTCTCTACCAAATCGCTAGGTGAAAAAAAACAATCCTTTTTTCACTATCACGGTTCATTCCCTCAACTACTTGAAGCTTTGCATGCAGCAGTGTCTCTGTACTTTTGCTTGACGGAGAAAGTTGACATCAAGACGGTGACAGCTATATGCACGGGAATAATTTGCTTGTATCATATTTCGGGCCTAGTTATAGGCCGGAGTCCGGACTCCGACTCCGACAAAAATGATGGGACTCCGGGACTCCGCAGCCCTGGCTCAAAGATCGATCGTCTTGCTTTAGATACAATACAAAACTTGCAATAGAAAGGAAATTTGTGAAAAAAGTTAGTTAGTTAAAAATATAAAACTTTTGCACGAAGATCTCTGATTCGTTGATGCAAAACCTACACAGAAATAGCTGTCTAAACAAAACAGTTTCATTTCACTGCTTGCTAAGAAATTTGTGATCGCCTTAACTTTGAAACTCCGCCAGTGATTGATGTACATGTTCCATGTGATTGCCAAGACAGATGCTGCCATACAATGCTGCTTATGATGAAAATTTTATTCGGGGTGATAGGCTGACTCTAACCATTCCTATGAAACCTAAGCAAGTGCACTGTATATGAAATCATTTGGTCGGGACAGTCACTTTTGGCTAAGTGCAAATGATGTCAATTGAAGTCCGCTCGCTCTCTGACGGACTGGCAATTACAACGAGCCAATTCAATACAAGTGCATTCGTCTGAGTTCGGTTGTGTTATAAAAATAATACATGAGCGCTGATAAGGTGATAGAAAGGAAATTGCAGTGGAATCCATCTTGCTACAATCCAATAATCAAAGTCAGCTGCCGGATCATTTGATGTTTTAAGTTCGACTGGGATTGAAATATTAGGATCATCTTCATCATCTTTATGAAAAAAATGGCAAAACTCCGTATAGGTGCATTATTCTGTGAGGGATGGGGATTCTGTAGGGATGCCAACACTTTTTCTGTGGGCATGGATTGGAGACTCAAATTTCAATCCCCACGGCAGCCCTGGTTAATAAATACATAAAAAAAAATAACATGAAATAAATTTCACATGAGTTCTTAACTTCTTTGCTTTTCTTAGAACCGTATCACGCTGAAAACTGTTTTTACATTTTATTTTCACGAGACGTGTTTCTTCCCTCTTGGGCTTCCCAATTCTGCTGACTTCTAGAACAACGTCATCGAAAATGAAGCCGATTTTGTGTAAAATTTCCTTGCAATTCTTAATGTCACTCAGGGGACAAGATTCGTGGGAGCCAGAGATCGCAAGGTCTTGTCTTCGAATGACACTATCGTTCGCCTCATCAGAAAGTCCGGAGATCATCTAAAGTTGAACGCACTTAATGTTTAGCTGCTCTCTCTCTCTCGACATTTTCACACTTGCAAGACGTTGCTAGCGTCCTAAAGTGTCTGGGCAGCCATTGCATCATCACAATTGTCGCTCGCAAGCCAGTGATTTCTTGGAGTAGCTCTCCGCGCTGTTTGACTGAGAGATTTGATGTCACTCAAAGTCATTCCAGTATTATCCGAGGATACGATTTTTCGGGCACCATTGCAGCAATATTGAACACAACGGAGGTCCTTAATGTAAAATAAATCTGAGGGCCGCGTAGTGCCGACTAGGTTTTTAGTGATACTGTTGCCCAGCACAATAACAATTACGTCTCTTCGGTCCGCTATGTTCACAATTTCATAGAGAAAATAATAGTGTTGTACATATCAGCGGTCCATAATGTTATTCCAGACCGGGAACAATACATATGTCTAACCATGTAGACGTATGCAGCTGAATAAATAATGATGCTCAACACCTAGTCCGACAGCCAGAACGAGTTTCTGCAGGGAGCGCGGCCGAAAATGAGACTTTCACAGAATGATGTGCATCCTATGCCTACTACGAATCTGCGCGTCTGCCGAGTTCTAGCTGTTCTCTTCTTGTCAGACACGATCAAAGAGAAACACATATTAATCCAATGGGACGCAGATTGTAGTTTTTGACAAAAAGAATTTCTATGCTTTTTTCTTTCTTATCAGCCGAAAAGTACTAAGTCTAATACCGCGATTTCGAGCACGATATGTCTTCAGTTCATTTCTTGTCATGTACACGTGACATTATCGTGCTTCTGATAGGTGATGCATGCGAAAATGTGGTTCAATGTGAATAAAGTGGTGTTGGTGTTTGCCAACAGTTGGAGGCTTGCCAAATCTGAATGTGTTATGCTCCATAGATAGATGTTCATGAACATGATAAGAACTGCTGTGAAGACGTATCATGCCGAAAATTATAGCTCTATGTAGACTTAGTACTTTTCGGTTGATAAGAGAAAACATAGAAAATCTCATTTTTGCCGAAAACTGCGATCTGCGTCCCATTGGATTAGCATGTGTTTTTCTTTGATCCTGTCTGAAAAGAAGAGGAACTGACTAGAACTCGGCAGACGGGCAGATTTGTCGTGGGCATAGGGTCTACAGTACATCATTCTGTGAATCGTGATCATTCGTTCCCTGCAGAAACTCGCTCTGTCTACCGGACTTATCTCCATGACAATGTGGAAATGGAGTTTGTCGTAGAGGTATAAAAAACGTCTGTTATATTTGTTCTCTGGTCCGCAATGTCCTTAGTTATTATGACTATGACATCTACACATATAGGGTGTTTAGCAATGTAGGACACTTTCAGCGACTTGCGCACCCTCAAATGCAAGGATTGCTCAAATGTCCAGCATCATTACCCTCAGAAATCCATGTAAATGTCAAGTTTCGGTTCAGATATCTGAACTGCGAAATCATATTATGTTCAGACTCGTGTGTCTTCTAATGGTAAATAGCGATATGTCGCTTTGGATATGTGGTTCAATCATATCCTTGAGGGAAGCAGCGGAAGCATCTACACTACTCGGCCGAACGGATGGTTGAGACCAATTTGACTTTCTTTTTCATATAACCCTTTTGCTCTTTAGACCGTTTCATCTTCTTTCGTGAGTTTCACATCTATTGCTACCTTTTTTCAGCAAGCAAGTGTTTAATTTTATACATACGAGTATTATTCAAGAAACAATATCAGCATTGCGAGATACTTTGTTGCTTTTTTCCACATTGCACCGTAATCACTAAATTAGACGAAAAATGATTAAATGAACGAAGATTGAAAACGCATGCATTTCCTATTTCCTGAACACTTTGACATTATATCAACAAGGTACAGCATGTGGAACACTAGCATCATGACATTCTACCTAATAATTCGCATCATTTCTACATAATGAAAATCGCATATGGACTTAAAGGAAAAATCGTGATCAAATATATCTGTTGCATAACCTCATCAGACAAATGGATACCGTGAACGCAGGAGGAATGCGTAACTCATTACATTAATAGCAAATGGTGGAGTCTATAAGTAGGGTGAAAATCTGGCTTGTGTGTCTGAGTCATTGATGTAGGAGGCAATGGTCTGAGTATGTGTGACACGTGCGCTGAATGAAAATGTCGTTGTTAACAAAGAGCATCAAGTTATTGACAAACGATTGATTTATTATTTTTAGTAATTGCTCTTGATTATATCAAAATCAGAAAACATGATAGAAGAAGGGTTTGCCATGATTGCTGCCTTGCCGCAAGTTTGAGCATCTCTCCCAGGGTGCTGCGAAAAGTTTTAGGGATGCTGTGGAAAGTTATGTTGCCACGAGAGTTCCACCAGAACTTGAATATTATTATATCTACTTGCATGTCTCAGACTCGCGCGCTTGTCCCTTCCCCTTTCGCACTAAGATAATGAGTTATCAACACGATCACTTGATCATTCAGCCCCTGTATAATAAGAATGTATGATACAAAATAGTCCACAACAATAACAAAACTTGTTTATGGCATGCAGACGCAAATCAGATCCGAAATATGACTCGATTCAAAACTTTTGTAAGTGAAAGTATCGGAATTGTAATCTTTATGTTGCAGGAACTATTGCACATATGATATCATTTCAGGTTTAGTGGTATTTGCAATAATTCTGACTATTCTATAAGCTTAAGTATGATGGATATAGTACTTAATTGGATTGAGATTCATGCGTGTTTCATTGTCTAAAACAAAATTGCCAGAAAAGAAAGAAATCATTTTTTACTGTCATTGCACTATGTACGCAATACGCATGCTCTCGCATCGCTGCGCTGGTGTTATTCTAGAGATGTAGCCAGCCGCCTGACCGACTGCTATCTCTATATATTTCTGGATTGACATAAAATCATGCCTTTCACTTTTTAACCCATTTCTGCCCAATATTACCTAAGGGACCATTTCGACCCGAGCCCCAGGGATCCATATCGCCCTGTCTACGGCATCAGCCTTCGTCAATCAGACTGCACGCATGTCTCTCTCGCTACGTCACTTGACTCCACGTCATCCTCGTTGTGTCTCTCCATCTCGCACCATCCACTTTGAATGTGGGTTGCTTTCTCATCATGTTAATTTCTTTTTCAAATTGTCATCAGAATGGCATAAGGATTGCGGGATCATTCTTCACTGTAGCTTCGCCAACATGTTCGGTGAAATTCGGTGGTTTTCATGAGACACGTAGGCGCTAGAGCTCTTCAAAAAGGCCCAAATCAAAGAATAATTTTATTGCACTCTTGACTTCCTGTCTGGTCAGAAGAGTTCACCACAAGAATGGAACTGGAAATGCTGCCCATTGCGACAGAATTTCAGATCCTTTGAAAGGTCTTACTGAAGTTTGTCTTTCTTTTGCGGTTTTCAATTCACAAGATTTAGAATCTCTTCTTCTAAAATTTCAGTTTGATAAACCTGAAAATTCACGCTCTCTATCCAGGGATTGCGGAACTCATTCGAGGCCAGTTGAACAAATTCCTGAAAATGGAATTGATGATAAGAAACGGAAGCCCAAAGACTGACTCTGAGCTTCTTTCCAAGACGTTGAAGGGAATAGTCTGCAGGAAGCACGTTGATGTGGTTACGTAGGCTACGAGTTTATCAGCCGATGCTATCATAGTTTTCTCCTATGAAGCGCGTTTGAAATCTCAATCTGAATGCCGTGATTTTTCGAGTGAACGGCAAAAAATGTGCAATCGGAGATCATCCAGACTAGTTAGAAAAGAGAGGGAGTGAGCTGCGCTTGTATGTGAACTAACTCATATCAATGTAAAGTTAGCTCGCTTCGATTAAAGCTATTATCTGAGACATCAAGCTTAATTACAATTGCCAATCGTTAAAAAAATGCGATGAGGAAAAGCGTATTTAATGTAGGGGAAACTGGGGTGACTTGAATGTGAAACACTTTCATTGCTTACTAAATGAAGGTTTAGTATTGCTATTGTGACCAATTCTTTATTACTAATTCCTCAAAGTCTCATGCATACATGGTTAAAAGAATCCTCATAGGTCTACATGTACATGTACTTAACATTTTCATAGTTAGTTAATATATTTTCATAGTTGATTAATCATGCATTTTTGAATAGAAAAAAAAGCACGGGAACGTGTTCTGCGCGAAGTTTAGCGGCTTTCATATAGCCAGCGCCATGATGAGGACATAGATATCCATGCGGTCACTATTGCTTAGCTGCTGAAAGTGCTGGAATGAAGAATGGTGAACCGAATAGAAACTAATCAATTGCTTCGACTGTGCATAGCATTGAATGGAGGATAGTCTACATATGTGATCTATTTAATCAACACATCATATGAAAGCACACAACAGGTGCAGTAGATTATATTAACTTAAAATTGAAATATCGTCTAACTCCACGTTAGGGAACACAATGGACGTTAGTACCGGTATACTGGCAATGATCACGATGACGAAAGCTGATAACGAGAACTGCCTTATGGATCATTAATAAGTATTCTTTTCATAGTAGAATGGAAAAAATGAAGTTACAAACAGATGAATACTTTTCCTATTTCTTTTCAGCTACCTCGTGACCTCATGCTAGACCCACTATTTATGAAAGTTATTAACAGCATTGAAAAATCCTAAACAAGGTCTTCACTAATGTATAACTCGTCGGTCTGGCACTCAAATGGAAGACGGGAAACACCATAAAAAATGTTAAAGATATTTAGCATAAGTCTTATTAAAAAAAGTATGCCAACTCTCCCCAACCCCTGTCCTGACTGAATTTTAACGTCTCATGCGATTTTTAAGTCACGTATAGTCATGTTATGCCACTACATGAAGTCCTTGTTCTGGGATAAATTTAGACGCAATTGTTTTCTTCAAGACATATTTCTGCCTGATGAAGAGATGGAATCTGGAAATGGCACTGATGATTTCATATTGCCTAACATTATCTATGTGCCAAGTCACCCCATATTTTATTTCACTGAAGTCTCACTTGCATACTTGCAACATCATGCCATATTCATAATCTACACATGCTCGCACTGCACGTGGTAATGTACATTTGGTTTGATAGCACAACTTTTTGTTATAAAGCTATTTGACAATGATGTAATAAAATTATAGGTTCGATTATTTTCGCTTCTCAAAATTAAGGTTTATTCACTTTTTCGTTTTTTTAAATTCGAATCGGCTGGTGGACTTTTTGAATTATAGATAACGTGAAATTTAGAGATGTCAGCATTTTGATCAGGACTTCTTCTATTCGACGACTTATTGTTGCTCGTGTGTAGGCTACATTGTTCTCTCACAGTGCTTGTCCGAATTGCACAAATTTTGGTATGCAGGTGAAATATATCCTCTCCTACGTGAGCTTGAAATTTTGTGACTATTGAATCACTTTTGCGGATTTTAGACAAATTTGGAAAAGTTGGGAGGATAGCCCATAAGTGCCGCTTTATGCACCTCCTGTTGGAGGGCTGCAACAGCCACAATTCCTATTTATAAGTAAGATGATTCCCTATCGACGAATACCATTGATATATAAACTATTTTATGATAATAATAAATTGAAATCGTCTTTTCCATTTCTCTCAATGAGCATAATTCTTTTCGAAATTTCCCGCGAATCGAAACTCTATTTGTCGTATAAAGCTGCATCACGTTAATGCTTCAATGTGCATCCCGGAAGAAGGGGAATTCATCTGATTGCGGTCTCGCACTGGAGTCGTGCTTGAATTGCGCCATCACTCTTCAAGTTGAGCAGAAACGTACCTGTCAACAATTTACTTCGTCAAGTTCTTTGACGAATGAAGAACTTGAATGATGAACAAGGATGTGGAAGCGAACTTTTGATTACACTTCAGTGTGCTCAATTACATTAAGGATAAAAACAATGAAAGCAAGAAATCATCATTTTGTTTTGTTTTCACGTATCTGACGGCACAGCATTTTAATCAGAAATCCGCCGTCATTCAACAAAATTCTGTTCATAAAGGCAATTGTTAAATTATTTCCAAATGTCACACGTAACTCGGAGAAGTCAGTAGCTGATGCTAGAGCAGCTAAAACTACCATTTGTTTTGTTTCTCATGTTTGGATTCGCAGATTTTTCTACTATACAACCTCTGACTGCGAGGCTGAGGATGTACCTGAGGGGTTCTCGAAAATAGCCCAATCAGTTGACCCGTTGACGCCTGCCTAGAGGTCACAATATCTTCTTCTGCATGACTGTCATGTGGTATTAAGTCAGGGATGCGAAGTCCTATCATTTTGATAGGCTCCAACTACGACTCCGAGTACCAAGTGTATAAAGCCTAGTTTTTTAAAAAATAAACTATCATTATAGACTTACCTGAACATATTTTTAGTGATCATTGCTGTATCAATTATCAATCATTTGCGATCAAAGTTTATCAAATGTCGCTTTCAGCTGCATGCATACGACCCGGCTGCTTCCATCTTCTTGATGTGTGCTTCACACGGTTTTTCTCTAGTTTCTACCAGGCAGGAAAATCCCTCATCTTTCTCCAAAAAATATGAGTAGTACACTTTCGATTTTAATATGCACTTTAGAGGAACCATCACACACGATTGATGTGAGGGTAAGAGGTAATGTTCTCAAATAAACTAATATTTCATTTTTGTCTCTGATGTGACCTTTGGCGCGTAGGTGTGATCAAGGCTCGGAAGGCTTGTCTTCCCTATTAAATCACCGAGTGAAAAGACAATTCTTTCTTCAATAATCATAAAAAGCTCATAAAAATAGACATAAAAAATGCTCCACTCAAATATATGAACTTTATTCCACTCACACTCATGAATTATAAGATAGCATTTTATATAAAACATTACATTTGAATAAATGGGAGACATTAGTACCGAGTATGTCCTCCCCGCACTGAAATGCAGCTTTGAAGTCTCATCGGCATCGAGTCGCAAAGATAATCAAGCCGATCCTGATCCAGCAATGACCATTGATCGATGAGTCTCTCTGAAAGAGCTGTCAGTGTTGATGGCAGCTGCATGATCATATGCATCTCTCACTTTCCGACCAAGTTCATCCCAAGCATGTTCAATCGGAGAGAGGTCGGGGGAGCGTGAAGGGCAATGGAGGATGCGAATTCCAGATCTCACTATCGCTGTTGTTACACAATGAGCTCTGTGTGGTCGAGCGTTGTCATCCTGGAATATGAGGTTGAGTTCATTTACCGTTGGGATGACGATTGTAGATATGATATTCGATAGATATCGCTCTCCGTTGAAGTTCCCATTCACAATGACTGCGACAGTTCGACCTCCGTACCAGATACCGGCCCAGATCATCACGCTACCACCACCATAGCGGTCTTGCTCAGATATGCAGCAGGGTGAATACCTCTCACCAGCCATTCGATGCACCATCGTGAAAATCCAAAGTGAAACGGGATTCATCCGTCCACATCACTTGACGCCATTCCTCTGTGCTCCACGACAGATGCTGCTCATACCATTCCACACGCTTTCGCTTGTGTTCGAGACCTGCGGAGAAAAAAATTGGCAGTGAAACAATGTCATTGTGTGAAATTCTCGCATTACTTACTTAGAGGAATTCTTACAACAGGTCGGTATGACCTCAGGCCCGCTTCTGCTAGACGGCCATATGCTGTTCGTATACTGCATGCAATTCCTGTTGCAGCTTTCCAGCTGATGGCCAGTAGAGGAACACTCTTAAAACGATTGCGCTTTGCTGAGATAGCCAACTTCCTATCGGTAGCATTGTTTGTCAATCTCGGTCTCCCTGATCCTTTCCTTCTTTTAACATTTCCATCATTGTTCCATCGACTCCACCACCTGCTCACAGTGGAGTGTGACACACCAACTTCCGTCCAACAAACCTACAACTCTTTCCACATCGTAGCATTCCAACAGCCATTACTTTTACAAACTCTGATTGTGACATTTTTGCTTCAAAATTTAGTCAGAAAGAATTGCTTGATAGTGATAAAAGGTCGAATTTGAAATGCATCAACCATGCCAAAGATATCGACAATGGACAGCTGCTTTATATCAGCATGACAAATTTGATGCATAGACATCCTGGTCAGTGCAGTATGAAATAAAATTCGTCCACTTCCATTGAGATTTTCTATATCAAGTGGATCGTTTTTAATGTCATAGAGCATATTACAAGCTTTGCATGCACTGCTGTCTGTACTTTTGTTTGACGAAGGAATCAAGACAGTGGCAGCTATGCACCAGGATAAATAATTGTTTTGTATTATATTTCAGGTCTAGTTATAGGCCAGAGTCCTATCATTTGATAGGACTCCGACTCCTCATCCCTGTATTAAGTACTTTGAATTATTTATAAATTATTATTTATTAATTATGAATCATTAGTGAAGACGTCTGACCTCATAAATATACAATGTTCAACGGTTGCCATTCCCTCGGAGTTTTGGGCTAGTTCTTGCGATACTTTTTCCAGTTATACGCGACAAAAGCACATCGAATAGCGCTGCTCTTCACGGCGACCTACCTCTGTGATGCCGGGTTCCCCACGTTGACCGCCATGAAAGCTATGCTGCGGATTCTGCTTGATGTGAGCCTGGCTTGCACGTCTCGTGAAAGTATGATAAAAATAACATCTTGTGATTGGGAATATTTGCTAATCTCTTGCTTTATCATGACGAGTACGTGCATTGTAACAATTTGGATCCTCTATGGATCATTGGTGTACTTTATATTCACATAATGAAAGTGGTACTTATGCTACACATCGCTACACACACAATTTTATGCAGATCGAACAAGTGCTTTTTGAATTAGAGACGATGACGTGAAGTGTAGCGATGTCAGCACTCAACAGCTTGATCTGACTTTGTCTGTTCGACTCATTATTATTACTCGTGTGTGCATTGTTCTCTTTCCGTCTCATCCACTGCAATTTGAAATCTTCACACGACCATTGCCCCACCACACCTTTCTTAAGTTAAGCACATTAATGGAAAGGATGTGGTCTGGGTCATTATCACCTCCAGAGTTGTCGTGACATGACTTTGTTGACCTAGTGCCATCTGCTCAGACGATGAGGTCAGGAGAAGTCAGATCAAGCTGCTGACATCGCTACACTTCACGTCATCGTCTCTAATTCAAAAAGTACTTGTCTGATTGGCATGAAATTCTGCCTGTGGGTAGAAAATATACTCAAATACGTGTCCATAGAGTAGGGAGATATAGGTAGAGTGTCGACTCAAAAAGTATCTGTATACAGTGAAAATTTTTATATGAAAAGATTCAGTTTCTTGCGTGAATACGTTCCCGTTGTCCAAAAAATTATTTGAGCAGTTCTAAAAAAAGTCAAAATTTTGCCAATTTATATAATGCCGAGATGACTCCTCTATGTAAGTAGTATGCAACAAGTTGGATATCAAAAGGAATGAATATTTGCTAATAACCATCCTAACTAAGCGGAAATTAAGTTGATTATCAAGGGAATTTCATGATCCGTTTTATAATGGAAGCCTTCATAAAAAAGTTGACATCTCATTGTGCTTTCTTGGCTGAATTTCATGTTTCTAACATTTCCTTCTGCTTTGCTAACATGATTATTCAATTCCGTTGTAATTTCTTCAAAACTGCATAAATGTGTATATGTCACACTGTGAAACAAATCCGACTGCATCTCCCTTGAGTTCATTTAATAAAATCGAAAGTGTATGCACATTGGGGATTTAATAAATGCGGAGTTACCCCTCTACCTAACATACTTACTCTATGTACGTGTCTCTGAAGTCTTGCGACGGTTGATTCATTTCTTCGGATTTTAGACAAATTTGAAAACGTGGGGGGAGATGACCCATAAGTACTATGAAAATTTATAGCTGTAATTGTGCAACTATAATAACCATATCAATCCTATAATTCGGACTCACTTACTTTTTCCCAATTTTTTCTATGACACCAATGATATCTACAGAGGGTTCGCGGGGGAAAACGCTTGAGAATCACTGACGAAAGTGGCTTGATTAGAATTGTTTGTCTTAATACCTTAAAACACACTCAAAAATGCAGTGCGCTGCATCAAAACAAACCATTTATGGATGCTTTCATTGTAATTATAGAATTCGATATTTGATATAGAATGTTACAGAATTTATGTTGAAATGGTAACCACTATTCTGTTCATTATTGGATCTCAGTTTTTGTTTATGGAATCTAACTGATTCTATTCATTGTTTCTGTTCATGCGTACTGTCCAAATACCATTAGTTTTCTTTGCATTGTATTTCTTCAGCTGCAAGCCACTACAATGATGTTAGAGAAACAATTGTATTGCTCTAGTAGAGTGCGCGCTTGTATTAGCATTTCAGACAACTATGAAAGTCGTGTTGTCAGGTTGTCCATTGAAAATGAAATAAAATGAATACGCCAATGTGAGAATGTGCTGTGACGTCTGTCCTGTCACCGTCGAAACTTTGATTCTCAGGCATGTAAAAGAGCCTTGACAACCCCAACGACAATGTTACAAGCAGCGCACCAGAATAGATAAGGTGAAGAAAAAGTGTTCATTCAAGTAGATGCACCGGAAACTAACGGACCGAAGCCAATTCCATGACTGAATGATCATCGGCATGGCGGGATTAGTTGACAAGGTATTGAATTCGCCGAGCGGCAGTTAAGTCTTTGCTATGCAGCAGATCATTTTATTGTGAAAAGGAAAAGCAATACCTGCACTTTACATGACATGAGGACAACAGTGCATGAACAGAATTCAACAAGCAAACAATCAGACATTTTTGGTACTTATGGGTTATCTCCCCCTCCCCACGTTTTCAAATTTGTCTAAAATCCGTAAAAATAAATCAACCGTCGCAAAACTTCAGATGCACGTATATGAGTATATTTTCTACCCACATACCAAAAATTATAAATAATAATTAATAATTATTATACTATATTATTATTAATATTATTATATATAATTAATATAATAATTATATAAAAAATACAAGTCCAACAAGTACTTTTTGAATTAGAGAAAATAACGTGAAGTATAACGAAGTCTACAGCTTGATCTGACTTTGTCTGTTCGACGCATTATTCTTAGGCCACAGCCACACTGAAAGCAAAGCAAGCACGAGCGTCCGGAGCAACCGCGAGCAAACGTATCTCCGCAAGCTATCAATCGCTCTGGTTTGTTTTGCTCGCACTGTGGCAGTCTACAACTGCTGCAATAATGACTTTATATTTGCTGCAAAACACTTTGCTCGGAAACGCCTGGATAGCTCGAGGTGTGGCTGAGGCCTAACTCGTGTGCCCATTGCTCTCTTTTCGTCTCCGTCTCATCCACTGCAATTTGAAATCTTCACACGACCATTGCCCCACCACACCTTTCTTAAGTTAAGCACATTAATGGAAAGGATGTGGTCTGGGTCATTATCACCTCCAGAGTTGTCGTGACATGACTTTGTTGACCTAGTGCCATCTGCTCAGACGATGAGGTCAGGAGAAGTCAGATCAAGCTGCTGACATCGCTACACTTCACGTCATCGTCTCTAATTCAAAAAGTACTTGTCTGATTGGCATAAAATTCTGCCTGTGGGTAGAAAATATACTCAAATACGTGTCTCTGAAGTCTTGCGACAGTTGATTCATTTCTATAGATTTTAGACAAATTTGAAAACGTAGGGGAGATAACCCACAAGTACCACACTCTTTTACGATAACATAGAAATACACAGCAGACAAAAAACAATAGAAGTCAACATTCAACACAGGGTAAAGATGTGCAATGAGTCAGGTTAAGGCAATATTCTGAGTTCTCGTGATAAGGATAACAATTGTGACTTAAAATAATTGAAAAAATTATCCATCTACATATGACATGCAATTCAAATGCCAAAAGTCTCAGAAATTCGAACATCATAACAGAAGAATAGTATCTCAATGTCATTTTTGTACAAATTTCAAAATCCACGAAGACAATCTGCAACTAGATCACTTGAGAAATCCTGTAGTATTTTCCACTAAAATGCTTCGAAATTGTGAATCATCAAATTTAATTATCAAATGTTGGATAATTAATACAGTGAAAATTAAATTCATAGGGTTGTGCACTAGCCACAACCACCAGAAGGCCTATCGGTGCAACGGTTATGATAATCGGTGCACCGAACATTTTTAAGTCACGCTGAAGCACTCATTAAGTAGCCCTTAGTCGAAATATAGTTTGTCTCGCGTTCTTTATTGTCCTGCAGTAGTTAATCATGAAAAACATAGAAAATCTCAAATTTACCGGAAACTTCAGCCTGCTTCCTATTAGATTCGCAGGTGTTTTTCATCTCTTCAAAAAACGAGAGGAACCAGATAGCACTGGGTGGACGCGGAGATTCTTAGTAGCTATTGGGCATGTTGCTATCATAGAGTATGGTTGCTATATGCAGCACTTCGTGATAGTCTCATTTTCTGTCTCGTTCCCTGCAGAAACTCGTTCCATACTATAGTTATCCTCATTTCGCATCTCGCAGTGTACGATCAAGTAATTGAGAAAATCTACTCGCTTTGGCTTCTCCAGTTCTGATCTGTCTACCTAAATTATGAATAATCTGTTCTTGAAGATGCACAACGTTTATTGATATGTTTAATGACTGTGTCTCTGTACTGTCTTTTAAATGAGTGATAACTGTAGTCATCAGTTATCCATGCATGTTAGGTGTGTTGAACAAAGACGCTGAAAAATTCCTATCAACTATTTTTTTTCATTAAAAGGCTTCAAAGTTATTTTTAAGTACATGTAATTTTCTTGTATGCATATGTAAGTCTATTTAGACTTGGAATTTCAGTCGGTCTTCGTATATTTGTTCATCGGGGCACTTAATTATTGAAGTGGGGATGCAGTAACGAAAGTCGGATATTAGCGTTGACGATGTTCCGAAAATTATTGGACATATGCTGTAATTCCATTTATTTGTAGTTTATAGTAATCACTCATGTACACTGTAAACCGCTGGATACGAAAATTACATACAAACATATACCAAAATCACATACAATTTGAAACTAATATCTGATACGAGATTCTCGTATGTTTACAGAGATCTGGTATGTTTTTCATACGAAATCTCACTTACTTTCGTATGTGATTGGTATGTAGCGATACGAACTATTCTATCTGTGATTGGCTGCTTTACAATTAAATACGAGTTGTTGGTATGTTTTATATACGAGACCCGATGCAAGTTCGTCCTCATTGGTATGTGTTTAGTATGAAGAGCTTTAAGTCACATGGCAAAAAATACGTTATATTACATACTACTGTCAAATAACATTTTTCCAGTAATACCAGTAGTAAAGTTTTCTTTGTGAAAGTGTGGTATTTAGATAGATTGGATTTATTGTGAAAGTAACGCCGCATGTCATCGTTGCTACAAGTCTTATGGCATTCACAAGACTCATAATTAGCTCTCTTCTATGAACCAAGTTGATTAACATCAATTCATTCAAACGATATTTTTCGGGCAATCAAGTTGACTTACATATCTCAAACATAACTATTTTTTGCGTTCATGAGTCATAATGTATTTTTATTTCGGATTGACAACATACTTAATTTTAAAATTACATAATGCATAATTGTTGATGGTTGAATAGGCCTACTTATTGATTATTTATGAAATGCCTTAGACTTACATGTATTAAAATCGAATTCAGTGTTGCAAGTTTGACTATTAAATGTCATTATCTTACTACTTACAAAACAGTAGTAACATTAGCATGATCTTTATTGACAAAAGGTCTTAAGTCAACATATATTAGAAATCATTGGTGCTTTCCTTTAACATTGTTCTGGTATGGCATTAGTATGTAAAGCATGCCACATTTGAAAAAGCATACGAAAAGCATACAAATATATACCAAGAAAATACAGAGATACACCAAAAAATATTTTGGTATGCATCCTTCGTATGTGATTGGTATTGAGCGATTTACAGTGTAGGCGGCCTACTCCTATTAGTCTTTTTCGAAAGTTTGATGAAATAGTGGTGCATTATTGAGGTGACTTTGAAAATGTTATATTGCGCAGCATCAGACATAG
Organism: Prostheceraeus crozeri; assembly: GCA_907163375.1. Lineage (NCBI taxonomy): Eukaryota > Metazoa > Platyhelminthes > Polycladida > Euryleptidae > Prostheceraeus > Prostheceraeus crozeri. The sequence goes on along the minus strand of CAJQUW010002137.1, from coordinate 807,924 downwards.
AGTAACGAAGAACGATTTTTGTAAAATATTCTGCTTAAAACTGTCAAACTTTTTACCGCGCCCACCTTTTGACAGAAATATCGCATGCATTCGCAGACCTTCTCGAAAATAAAAAAACCAAAGCTGATCAATTCCCTGTATCAACTTTTCCATAACCGAGATCACTTGAAATTGAGACCTCACTGTACTTCGCATATGGGAACTGAAGTGCAAGTATGAGAACGCACTTCCTGCTAGTAATTGTAGAAATGTGAGAAACCTGTGAGGAACATGCACATCACGAGTTTCAGACTGAAAATGCAAATTTCGGAACAAGCTTCCGCAGGCAAATCGAAATGCTGTTGCATCAGCACATATCTACGAGCGAGTCAAAAGAAATTTCGATCTAAGGTCATCGATCATTGTGAAATAAAATGATGCTTTGGATATTCGACTATTATTTCTATGTACATGTAGGTAGGTTCTTCAATAACGAATCAGACTTAATTTTAGGAATCTTCGTGCAGGATTCAATTTTTCAACAAATTTATGTAGGTAACTTTTTTTTCAACAACTTTCCTTTCTGTTGCAAGTGCGACTGCAAGTTTTGCATTGCATCTAGCAGGGCGATCTACTTTTGTATTTTTGCACTCTTTGGGTACGATCTTCGCCCAATCAGTATACGCCGGTGCCTTGCGAGAGTAAGCACGATGGATTTGTTGGTAAGGCAGACGTGGAATAACCAACCAGTTATACGAGTCATGCATATACATGCAGATAGGAAAATCAGAAAAAGACGAAATTTCGATGGCGATTGAAGTTTTCGAATGACCTGTCGAGATTGTCGTTGGTGCAAATAAAATTTGCGTTGCACCACTGCCTGTCCTTGCCCGTCCTGCACCTTCACCTGTCCTTGCCAGGTCCTGCACACCACTAACGATATTTGAAAAATCATTTTCAGCTCAGTAAGTTGAAATGAAATTCAGTTAAAAGGACGGCTGCATTTTCTAGTCACAGTAGATGTTAGATTTTCATCAATTTTAGCTATGAGGCTATACTCTCTTGTGATGTTGTCCGTTACATCACTGATTTGGAATAAGTCTGCGCCTTGAAGCAAGCATATCGAAATGCGTGTCACAGGATGAAAGATAACTGAACTTGAGCTTATGAATTCATTATGGTTTTACACTCCCCAATTTCAAGCAAGATCGTATAGGCTATTTGGTGCCAAACTTGACATGAGAGGAAGATAGAAAAATGATAGGAAGATGATAGCAGTCGAAGCGCATTGTGCTAGCCTGCACTTATGCAACAAAATCACATCACGTATAATAAAATATTTGATTTGCTGAGAATTTTGATGTGCACTCTGAGACACGCTGCATCACCGACAGCAACAGGTCGGCTACATAATCATATACATTGAAAAGAGCTCAAGACTTCGTACGCGCCTAAAATCTCGTTATATTACGGAATCCTTCATTTTGATAATCCTGTGTAGTCGAAATTATGAAAATTGAAAAATGTCTTCAGGACACTAAATTTCAAGTTTTCTGTGGAATGACCCATGTATTATCTACATGGACTTCCATTCCGCTAGAATTACCTGTCGACCAGGTAAGAAGATAAGTACTACAGCGAAAAATATAATAGAGAATAAAAATAAATGTTACTGTGAGATCTGTAGATCCATTGACCCTAAATATAGTTGCAATAACAAATACATAGTTTATGAATTTAGTTGCAACTTCTGTAATATGAAATACATCGGAGAAAGTTGTCGCCTTTTCAGGCTTAGATATCGCGAGCACGCTAATAGCATTAGGAACAAGAACAGTACAAGTGCACTTAGTGAGCACCACTTAAAACAACATGCCGATAAAGTGATGAAAATTAACAACTTTAGTTGCAAAATCCTGTCTTAATATAAATCTGCGATATCTACTAGAATGGCTGAATCACGGTGTATCACCAAGAACATGCCACACCTCATGAATAGACGTCATGAACTGATATGAGGAGATGCCCACTCGACCCTAGTCATATTTAAACGCATTGCCTTAAACGTGTGCCATTCGCCCTTGAGACTGTCTTGAGAGACGAACCGCGTCGGGTAGCACTTTTTTAACAAATAAAGAATCGTCGTAAAAGAGGGAGAGATTGCTTTTTCTTTTTCATGTGTAAAGTATGGAAGAAAACCTCTTTTATATGGTGACAGAGTTTCAAATAGGCCTGCAGGTTAATGATTCATCGCAGTTAGCATTTAGGCATAATTATATCACACAATCATCATGAATCGAAGTGATTTTAGTAATATATCTTTATTGAAGTCTTACATATCAGTAATCGGTAAGAGCTTTTACAAAGAAAATTAAAGCGAGTCGCTGGCTGAAGGTCACATTAAGTCATAGGGTTGAATGATGCAGGGAAACACGTCACACAGCACTGTAGAAAGATGTTGGAGGAGGTAAAGCAGGCACAGACCTAGGACTAGGTCTGTGAAAGCAGGAGATAGCGCGCAGGTAATAAGATGCAGACGAGGTGTAATGTACAAGGGAGATGTCGCTAGGTTTGAGACGATGACTAAGCTAGTGATAATGCTTTTATTTACACATATGTAAGTCATTGATCAGAGCTAATCTTTTCAATATATATTTCAATACATACCGGTATAAAAAGGCGTGCGAATCAGCTTCCATTCAGTTCTGCAGTAAAGCAAGCTTTTAGCGTTTCTCCCTGACACACCGAAGCTATTATTAGTCATTCAGAATCATTGACTATGTGTTATGGATGTGAAATCAACACATAATTAATATGATTTAAGTGGTGAGACGGCAAACTGGTTGTACAGTAAATAATTCAAAGTCAGAATTTATTGTGCGATGAAATGTCAGTTCTATTTACTTCGTGATTGTCAAAAAAATCATGATGATCCTCACAGAATCCCAATAGAAGAGCTGTGGGGATGACTTCAGCACCCATACCCATGGTTATACCCACAGAGTCCCCTATGTTCTGGCATCACATCAAAATAATGATAGACTCTCTACATAGATATGATGATGCAGTGCATCATGTTTTGTAGCAAGACTTTATGCTAAGACTTTACGCATTCTTCGATATCTTCATGATGTCTATGTTCATTCTATATCCATATGTCTATGTTCGACGTTCATCATATTATGTTCATTCGTTTGATATATGCATCTTCAAAATTTGAATCGTAGCAGCTACTGGTCTAGTCACTTTTAATGTAGCCGTTGTTGCAGTTGATACGACCAATTCCGACCAATTTCTTGACCGGTAGCCCTGTAGGTGAGTGATTTGTTTGTAAATATTCGCCATGATGCTATCGTGTCAATAAAGAGGACAATCAATTATCGTCGCTTTGAAATATATTGAAACCCTATACCTGCGGCAACCTTGATAATTGATAACTTGTAGAGGTATTTTTTTGGATTCAGCCAAGGACTACTAAGAATAATTATTAGACTTTGACTATGATTAACAGAGACATTACACGAATTAAGTCCAAATAGATGTTAACACCATGTCTTCCAAATTCTTTTTGACCAATCGACAAGCAAATACCCGGCAGATGTTCGGCACTTATCAGACACCTATGTTCCATCCTACTGTATGAAAGCCTTCCTTTTAAAATCGCTAACCTTTTTCGGTTGAGTTGGACCCGTGGGCGTACAAAAACAGGCCTACATTACTTCTATATACCCTTGCCGCTTTAATAGGATGGACTTCTTTAGCATACTAGATCACAAATGACTAAAAATATCATGGGTGTTCATTAGACTCCAAGACGTCTTCGACATTCAAAGATATTCTGTGTGCCATTGTGTAAAAGATACTTGAGAAGTAATTCATACATGATACGCCTCTACAAAAGTGGTTTTACATGTTGAAAGTTAATCTGTGCTATTTTCTGGCTTTTCTATTCTTTTCATCTGTTGTTATGAAACTTTTTTGATGATAATATCTGTAAAACATTTGTGAAACGCCTCAGGATTTTCAGTATTGATGCTAGTCTGAAATGAATGACAAATTTATTATTATCATTATTGCGGTCTCTTCATAGCTGTCTTCAGGATGACAGCAGATTCCATCTAAATATGAGGTCAAAGTGAAATTAACTCTTATCTTTCAGAAGTTCCCATGTTGATCCTCTAAACCTACAGTTTGCACTTAATGGGAGATAGTTGATGTTAGAATGTAGCACTGAAGCGACGGCATGAGAGCTGTTCATGCAACCTAATGGGTTCAGAGGAAAGTTGAACTTATGCCGTCATTAATCCGAAGAGGAACTGAAGACACATAATTCCATAGACTGTTCATAGTGTAACTATCAGAATTGTTTCACAGCGATGTCAAAATTAAAAAATTGTGAAACAAGTTTTATTATTCATTGTGCAAGCATTATGAAATTTCTAGGAGTCTTTTCAAAAGTAGCATTATTATTTAATGACTACATCCTCTCGTATTGCTTTATGTAAGTAACATGGATGCGATTTTTCGTTCTTATTTAGTTATAGAATTGAAACTAGTTGCTTGTTGATGGGCAACGATCTATCTCAATTATGCTTGCTTTTAAGAAGAATTTAAATATTGGAACCTGTAATAGCTATATAATCTTGACGTGATGAGGACATTGGTCAGTGATAGTGCAACGAAAGTTTCATTACATCAAAGTCATCTCGATACACTCCTGACAGGTCGTCCGAAAGCTTCAGTCACCTTTGTGATTTCATCTTTTTCTGCTGTTCTAATTTGTATGCATTACTTGTAGGCCTATAGCGAGTATACCACGTCTGCCTAATCAACAATAATTCATCGACCATCATGCATGCTCTCGTAACACATGAAAAAAACAGAAGGCACCGAATTTTAGTTTAAGAAGCAAAAATCGTGCACGAAGATATCTGAAATTAAATGTGAATCGCTGATGAGGAACCTAGATAAAAATAATAGTCGAATAGTCAAAACATACAAATAGCCTCATTTCACAGAGATCGATGACCTTAGATTTAAATTTCTTTTGACTCGTTCGTAGATAGGTAGTAAAGCAGACATCGCAATTTGCCTGCTAAGAAATTTATTTATTCTATTGAATCTGGACCTATTTAGTGTCCAGACACGAACTACGCAATTGGCTTTGTGGTAATCGATTCCAACGACTCGAACTCTGTATATAAATATTATAAATTCATTGTTCTCTCTCTCATTTGTACATTGATGAAGGGTGATAAATCCATCTGAAACATGTATGGTTGTTTCCGCAAGAGTCGTTCTTCCAAAAAATATATGAATCTGGGAAGCATTGCGTTTCTATCAAAAAAGCTTCAATGACAGCTTGCACATGCAGCCTAATTCATAGTGACAACTGGTGAATTCATTCTGATTGAATAAGTGAATTCAATCTTCAGATTATAGTGCTGAGATCTCGACTATTCGAAATAATTTTTTTATTGCGCATACAAATGAAAATTAATGCTACATTGAATTGGTTGTTGGGATTTGGTCAGCTGTTCGCCCAATGCCCACACATCAAGCACCATCTGAAAGGTAATGAATAATATATTCTTGAAGATGCACAATGTTTAATGATATGTTTGATGACTGCTTTTGCACTGCCTTTTAAATGAGTGATAACTGTGGTCATGTTATCCATGTATGTTAGCTGTGCTGAACATACCGTACATGGCAAAAAATTGCTCCAAGTCAATGAATGTCAACTCAACACTGCATTTGAATATGGAAAATAAAAAAGTGATGAAAGTGCAACGAATTTGATTATCGAATTAGATCAGTGCATTCGAACGAGGCTATTATTTTTAGTTCTCTTAGTCTCTCGCTCATTTGGCGATTTTGGTCGTTCATTCCGCTCTCTGTTCATTTTTATTTCGCGCTAAGCTGTTCTGCTCATCGTTCAGTTCATTGAAAAATGTCAATTCGCTCAGATCTTCCCGTTCAACTGGCAAGACGACAAATTTATGGTAATGTGCTTATCGCATTTTCGGTAGATAGGGTAGTGCGATTTTCGACCGTATTTTACATCCTATTAAAAGTCCTATATTTAACAATGCCAATCACCATTGTTTATTATTCGGTCCTCATAATTCTGCTATTTTCAAAACAATTTCCTTTTCTTTATTATTTAACTATTCATATTTACACTTGTAGAAATGTTAGGTTGCTACAAAAGAGGCGAAGTAGACTATGTATGTAACGCATGTTTAACTTGTATTTGAAGCCATATTCAATATCAATTGTTCTCTCATCATCACCATTAGTTACATGTAGGCCTATTGTTTTGTCAGAAGACAACCTGATAAATTTATTCTAAATTACTGCTGAAGGGATCAAATTGCTGAACATTCACTCCACTTTGAAAACTAAATCTAAGAGTTTCACCGCTAAAATGATTAATAGATGAATTGTGAATATCAGCTGTAATCGACTTTTCACAACTTTTCTCAAGGCTTATAAACATAGGTCACTTTTGAAAGAAAGTATTTTTTCTGATTTTTATCTGATTCAAAAAATAAGGAATACAATGTGATTTAGACTAGTGCAATATTTGCTTTCTGTCGTAAGTGTTAGGCATTAACTTAATAGATAATCAAACCAAATAAGAAAAAGATATGCGTATAGAACTCGAATGTATTAAAATGAAGTCAATTAAATCACAAATTTTCGGCCGAAGCCTTCATCAGGTGAGAGACAAATACACTGTTGAGATGCTGTTGTAGCAAGTGTCAATTTTCATGGAGTGGCAATCATAAACGTCACATGATTTAGCAGAAGCTTCAAGGGTAAGTACATAGAACACACAATAAGAAGATATGGCACTCTCAATGCACCATCCGTAACATAGCTAAAAACAGAGAATAATAAAGAACAACAGATAATGGATAAAACCGCATATTAAAATAGAAGATCAATTACGTACAATTATAAAAACACAAACACAAGTAAGTACAACAAAGCAGCATGCACTAAAATCATATTACCACCATGACATTAAAAAATGTGATCGCTTAAAAAAATCCCTGCCTATAGGTATCTAATTAAATACCTATCCCCTGTTTGTGTTTTTATAATTGTACGTAATTGATCTTCTATTTTAATATGCGGTTTTATCCATTATCTGTTGTTCTTTATTATTCTCTGTTTTTAGCTATGTTACGGATGGTGCATTGAGAGTGCCATATCTTCTTATTGTGTGTTCTATGTACTTACCCTTGAAGCTTCTGCTAAATCATGTGACGTTTATGATTGCCACTCCATGAAAATTGACACTTGCTACAACAGCATCTCAACAGTGTATTTGTCTCTCACCTGATGAAGGCTTCGGCCGAAAATTTGTGATTTAATTGACTTCATTTTAATACATTCGAGTTCTATACGCATATCTTTTTCTTATTTGGTTTGATTATCTTATTATATTAATTAACTCGATGACTGGTATTTTAAGCATTAACTTCTTGATATGTCAAATGGATCGAGATGTCTATGGTGCTAGGTAGAAAACACATGACATTAGTCAAAATTTGATTTAATCAGAATGAAAGTTAGCAACACTATGAGCTTATAAGGAAACATGCGTCAATAACTTAATTAGTGGAAAACCTTCTTTAGTGATTACAAATTTGAAAATGCCGCAACAAGCAACTTATATTGCAGCACATATTTTTGTCAACTTGAGCAGGCGTGAAAAATATTAATCGAACAAAGTACTTGCATAGCATGCATGTACAATTCTTTCCATGATAAAGAAGCAACGAACTGTGAAAAATTATACAGACATTGATGCATTTATGTGTATAGTCATTCACTCTATAAACTAGGGGTCACAATACCGGACCACTTTTACAAAACCGGTTTTCGGTATTTCTGAAAAACAGAAAATGCCGGTAATACCGGCATTGCGACCCCTACTATAAACTTGTGCCAATAAAAATACCAATAAAGAGAAGCTGTCATTGAATCGAAGCATGAGTTATGCGTCAAAATTTCTGTCAATTATTTTCTTTCAATCAAATGCTTCAAAGTAAGTTTTAATTACATGTAAGTTGCTTGTCAATATATGTAAGTTTATATAGATTTGAATTTCAATCGCATTTCACGATGTGTCTTAGCACTATATTTATCTTTTTTACGTGACTTAGTACCTGAAGTTTGAAGACAGTAGCGAAAGTCGGTTATTGTTACTATATGAACGATGTCTTGGAAACTAGTGGACATAGGCTGCAGCCTCATATATTTTTAGTTGCATGACTCACATAGTCCCGTTTCGCTCAGTTCATACGTTCACCAGTGAACAGCTCGAAATCTCGTTCGATCACTCGTTCGATCGTTGAGCTCACTCACTCGAACGATCGAATGCACTGAATCAGACTCTCGAAAATGTTTAATTATCCGATTGTGCGAGGTCTGCGCTATCACATGCGCAAAGAATTTCTTTTGATGTTCACATTTAGATTCATGCTTGAACCCAGTTATTGCTTCCTTTTTCACAACTGCAGCCTTAAGGTCCATTCACAACTTTCATGGCGCGGTGCGACGCGTTAGAGCTTTAGAGCGGCGCGGTCCCCATAGTTTAATTAAGGTTCAAAACGAAAATTCTAACGCGTGAGAACTCGCCGCGCCGTGTCCGGTGTGAATAGACTGCACTTTTCAGATTGCCAAACACCGGCGAATTCAATGTAGTACACGAATCATGAGGAAGATGTTGATTTGTATGAATTATATTATTCATGATGAAGATTTTCTTGTTTACATTATCGGTCTCTTGTAACGTGCATTTTTAGCAGTCAATAATCCATCGGGATTTTGTTGCATACCGATATATGTGTTTATCTTGATATTGTTTGGTTTGTTTTCATTTTTGTTACGTATTTTAGAATCGAGTGTTTTCTAATTGGTCTATTACTACATGCGTGTTTGTTTCTGTTTTGAGTGCTATATTATCGTTTTTTTGCTACATGAATTTTTAGCACCGAGTGTTTGGTTATTGACTTTATGCGCAAATTTTCATTATTGGGTGTCATATTATGCATTTCTGCAGTAAAATGAGCGCACACAAGATTCAAGTATGGATTAAATAAGAGTTATTTTTTCCTTGCTATCAAAAAAGAGTTTTTTGTACTAGTGTTTCGCTGCATGTGTTCTTATTTTGCAGACAGAAGAGAATGCAACTTTGTCATCATTAATTACTCAGGATGAAATGGCAAGATAAAATGACAGTGCGATAAAAAATAGGAATTAACTGCTAGAATGTTTGCTTTATAAGAGCGTTGACAATCATTCACAAAACACTTCCTACCTCTGCCCTCTGATGGGTGACCTAAAAATTGACTTTAATACATAAACTTGTCAAGTAAACAGATGGGAGCATACGATCAACAGATACGAGTGTCAAGTATGAATAATCGGGATTTCATCAAACATGTTGCAGTTCAAGTCATTATGCTGTTTTTTACGTCTGATTTTTTCAGAAGATATCTCAAGTTTTGTTGGTAATGATAGTTTAAGAAGGTACGAGTCTGTAACAAATTTCGGTAGATTAAGACATAAACAACAAAACTATGCCCACCATGTGATTTTTTTGTGAAATTGCATGCAATAGCAAAGACTGTGGAAGATGTTCATGTAATATATGAAGTATACCAGATTATTACATAGTTGTAGAATCGTATTTCAGAATCCCTTCTATATTTGATAAAATTTGTTCCCCCTTGGGGAAAATCTTGGTAGAAAGGGATTCTATCGCGGATATCTATGGTCCTAATAATCTGGCATACTTTATAACGGATAGAGGATAGATATACGATTCTCTTGCATACAGGGTGCGCAAAAATAAGTGAGACACCTCGTAGGAAAGTGACTTTGTTGAACGTTGTTAACATAAACGGTTATCTTCGAAAGCTCAATGGTCAACATGGCTTCCTTTGGTCGTGATTAGCCCGGAAATTTGTCTTTCCATTGAGTAGGTAAGATTTGACCAATGTCGTGAGCATGATGAGCGCTGTGAAGCATCCACTTGATGACTTCATGTTTTGTTCTTATACGTAGCTTTCCGAGACTGCGCTTCAAAACTGCAGGTTCTCTATCGGGTTGAGATCAGGAGCAGTGTTTTTGAGCGAGCGAGCGGTATTTTTTCAAGCTTTTGATGAGCGGATGAGCGAGCGAAAATTGAGCGAGCGAGCGGTAATTTTTTGTCGTGAGTGAGCGGTTGAGCGAGCCACTTTTAGAAAAAACTAAAAAAGATCAAATAATCAAAAAATCGAAATATTTGATAAGTTATTTTAAAAATGGATCCTAGTACATGCATGCATGTAACTCGATTGATGAACAAAACATCCTTGCTTTTTTCTCTTCTGTGGATCTCTCACTCTTGACAATATGCATTGAAAGCCTGTCTGGATTATACTTGTGGATAAGAACTTAGCAAGAAGAAGGTCTTTGTGATCGATGATGTGCTGAACATCTGACCATCGACACATTATTTATTCACATATCTTTTGAATCGGTCTCCCAATCATCGCTTCGCCCCATCGATGTACTAATTGTCTCCGGAATTGCACGAAGCCATTATGAGATGCTTTAATTTGATAGAAACCTTTCGTTGCTGGAACATATCCACATGCAGATCCCTGAGACATTTCAGTATCGTCAAAGGTGAAAGAACTACAAATTGTGGAAAAATTGAAACCAACCAAATTGGACCTACACACGGACAATCCGAATGTAGGCATACATAGCTTCCACTGACGGTACATTGATTTTAAGACCTTCATTTTAACCCTATCCATGTGAAGCGCGTAGGACTGAATCGGTCTCCCCTTAACTTCCGTATCAATGTTTCAAATCACATGAAATTCACCGTACAACATATTTGGGGTCTAAGCTTTCTTATCGCGATATTCATTTACTCCAACTGATTTATCTCCATGTTGCAAAAAGCAATTCAAGATTTAAAATCACCAATTTCGGCAGATTTTTTTAAAGTTGAAATTTTACCGAACTTAATGATTTCAGTGAAAAATTTGAAAATACGCTTAACTTTAGGTCACAAAATTGTAGGTCGGGCGGCTTAGTTTTACGAGGATCACATCAAAAAATCGGGAGACCGAATCGTCCCTCTCCGGTATGGATAATTATTAAGTCGTTGAAAATCTTCTAATTGTACCATTTTTGAGTTTATTTTGCTTACATCCTTTTTCTGATAGCCTCCTTAAGTTAGAATAATCAGGTTTTGAAATGTCTTCTTGTTAGTTATTGATGTTTAACAGCTCATTTGGACAATATACTAGAACCATTATTAAGCGAAAAGGAATACAACATTTAATGGTGTCCAACATTTAAAATAATGAGTAGTAATCAGTTGGAGTGATAAATCTTGGGTGACCATGCCGACTCCGCTCTGCTGCACCCTTCTTTCTATTTCTTGCCACGATGAGTGTCATTGCAAAGACATCTCTTTCAACTGTGATTTATATGCTGTACTTACATGTATTCTTCTTTCTTCACTTGAGATCAACATGTTGGACAAAGAATTGTTGGAGGTCAATAAATAATAGTTAGACAATTTAAACATTGATTTTTCCAACTCGTTTCAAAAAACCATTAATCAAGGTGTCAAAGTATATATTCTAGCATTTTAAACAGCGTAATAGTAAAATTTCGTAATAGTACTGTCTCGATTATACAGCTGCGATTATTTCTTTGTAGATACGAGTAATATATAAAGTGCTGAGAGTTGATTACAACTAAGATATTGAAAATCGAACCATGCATTTCAACTGTACCACACAGTTGAAATACATTGAGTTCAATTTAGGATGTTGTACTTGCAATTAGATCTTCTGTTGTCTTATGCGTAAGGTTATTCATTATGCTACTTTCCAGGAGGTAAGTAAATATTGCTCTTTCAAGTTTATTACGATTTTTTGCGAAGCAAAATCAGGATTGGCCGGTAAAACCACCCTGGTTTTTAACAACTGGTAAAAACCACCAGCTTTTGCCACCATTTTTCGGCTAAAACTGGCAAAAACTGGCTAAAACTATTTTTCCAGCATTACTACTTCAGTTATGTGGTAGCATCATCGTCACTCCTGACTTTATTGATGAACGTTAGTCATAATAAGTTCATTTTACTTTTTCATCATTCGAAAGACATTTAGACAAGTATTTTCACAATTCAAAACTTTATCAAGCATATGCTCCACGCATAAGTTCAAGAACATGAATTATTATCAAAACTATTGTTATAAAGCTATTATGCATCCTTTATAGCAGGCACGTTTTTTGTTGCTTTATCAATTTCATTCATTATAGAATGCATCAAACGTCCATGTTAGTATACCCTTTGCCACAGCTGTTGTCTCAACCGGCACAGTTGTTGGCAAATTAAGATTTTTACATACTGCGTCATTATCATTTCTAATGGAAACATTGGCATATCATAGCACCATTTTGACAAGCTAAGAATTCCAAGTCTTCTAAACTGGCATAGTTGTTGGCAAAACCAGCATACTTGTTGTCAGTAAATAATTTATTACAGATATCATTGCTCTATCGCAGTTGGGTATGGTACCTTAAACGTTTTATAATAAGGGATTCATGTCATTTTCAAATCAATTTGATCGAAAATGCCAGGCGCACGAATCACCCAGATCGATCGTGACCGTTTGATTGATGCATACTTAGAAGGTCGTGACTATATTGAATTGGCCGATGCACTGTCCATTAGTCAGCGTTCGGCCTACCGCATAATAATGCAATTCAAACGAACCAACGAACGTACTGCCTTGCCAACTGGAGCACCCCCTCCAAAGAAGATTTCACAAGAAATGAGGGACGATTTGATTGACTTTGTGGGAGATAAACATACAGCAACTCTAGACGAAATGAAATCGTTTTTACTCAACAAATATCCTGGCCAAGCGTTTTCAACAACAACAGTTCGGCGCAGTTTGGATGGCGCCTTGATCACTCTTAAACTTGTGCGTTCTGTTCCATTTCAGTGGAACAGCTCCAAAGTTAAAGAGGATCGAGCTGTCTATGCTCAATGGATGATGTCCACGGGTGACATCAAAAACCTGATATACGTCGACGAATGTGGGTTCAACATTTGGACGGCCCGCAATTTTGGACGATCCTAAAGAGGTAATAGAGCAGTGAGAATGGTCGATGGACAGCGAGGCCGAAACCTCACCCTTGCTTTGTCGGTGTCTCCTCAATTTGGATTAGTACACCATGTCTTTGTGACAGGAGGGATGACTAAGGAGGGATACGCAGTGTTTCTGAGTGAAGTATCCTCCTTATAGGAGGATGATGAGATAACCATCATCCAAGATAACGCTCCTTCCCACCGCGACTGTCCATTTCTAAGTGATATTCATGATGTGAAGTGTCTCCCCCGATATTCTCCATTCCTCAACATAAGTGAGAATGCAATTTCATGTCTTAAGAGTGCAGTAAAAAGACAGCTATCTTCACAAGAACTGCAACTTAAATTTTCCAACCGGCAGTTAGCGACTGAAGAAGGAATCACTCTTCAGCAACTCCGACTCCAAATTTTGCAGAGATGCATCATGAGCAACATCAACGAAATAACTTTGTCGAAGTGCCACAGTTGGTTTGGACATACCTTGACATACATCGATCGCTGTCGTGAACGCGAAAGCATTTTTGCCTGACTTTACCTAACTTCCGTCGAGCTAAGATATTTTTCAACAAACTCTTTAATGTAATTTATCGTTTTACAAAATGTTAAATGGCTAAAAATATCTGAAAATTTTGCATATATAGGCATTAGAGCAGCGTTATTTTATAAATAAACCACATAATGGCGGAACATAGCTAAATTAATCTTGATCTTATGGGACACAGCTCAAATAGGGGTAAAAACAAAATTTCTTCCCTTATGCGAAATCCTTTATGCCTTTTCTTCCCTTTCTTTCCTTATACCATACAAAAAAAGTATTAAAAATTGAGTGAATGAAAATCAGAGTAAGCCAGAAACTGCCACTCATCTTTCGCATCGAGCATAAAATTGGGTGTCATCAACGTGTAAATGTGTCATCAACTTCATCAACTAAAAAGTAAACAATAAAGTAGGCAAACTAACTTGATAATCTATACACAAATTTTAGACTGGATGCACCATTTTGTTACATTATATGTTTGCTGGACACATTAAAAAACATATTGGTAAAAAAGATTTGAATTAAAAATAGACTACGATATTCACATGGGCAGTGATTCCCGATCTTTTTGATAATCATGATATCCGTCACTTTCAAACTAAAAGTAAAGATATCTGATCTACTGCCAACAACTGTGCTGGTTATGACAACAGCAATGCCGATTTCAGATAGTTATAAAGAGATTGTCCACAAATATGGAAGTTATGCCAATATCAGCTATGTTGATTGAGAGAAGATATTGAAGGATTGCCAACAACTATGCTGGTTGAGACAACAGCTTTGGCAAAAGGTATAGTAAACCACTTGGCTTTATAAAAAACAATGTTTTTACCGGAAAACATGTATTCCATGAAGCAAGAAGGATAAGAAAATGTAGAAATCCGGTCACAGATTTCTGCGAATATCTTGCCCGCTGGCTATATAGAATTGCTTGTCTTCTAAATCCATGGCAAATGTCCCATACCCATTGTGATTATACGAATATTTCTATGAAATTTATCCTGCACTCCCAGGGCAAGATTAAAGAAAAAATTGTAAAGAATTTGTGAAGAAATTGACTGACTTTTCGGAATTTTAGTTTTGGTCGGTTTTAACCAGGTTTTGCCGGATTTTACCGGATTTTTTACCACTTAGTGGCAAAAACCAGTTTCAGCCGGCAAAAAGTCAACCCTGAGTAAAATTTCTCGATGCGCTTTGTCTCCATGGTCAGTCTAAAGGCTCTTCACTTTCAGTAAATTTTACTTCGCAAAAAAATCAAAATCGTCCTTAATTTAAAGGAGCGATATTTTTCCTTGCCTCGTGGAAGTTTACACAACATTTGCATTTAATTTGCTCCATCTTCGCATGCAGTCTACTGTACTATTTACGTGCGGTGTACAGGCTACTAACTTACTACGATATGCAGTAAGAAATATGAATAGTGCTTATGGAAAGTGGTCGCAAGAGTGTGGGAGTCTGGAATGATGTCCAAATGTTGGACATTGGCAGATGGCTCGACTGGGTAGTTGAAGTTTGCAAGCTCTCATGGAACGATTGGTGGAACATGGGCTACTGGCAGTGAAGCGGAAGCATCAATGGACATATGATGTGTTCCATGTCCCTGCTAATCTGACACGTTGAGGAATCCGGACCGACCCACAGTGTTATGTGTGACATGCCAATCCTCGTCGTGCCCTCTCTGTCTATCATGTGGCATTATAGAGAGCATGCTACACGCACCGGTGCGGCTTGGTCCTGCAAGCGATTGTGGAGTCTCTCCCCCCACGTTTGTGAAGTTAGCGGAACCACCCAAAAGAACCACTACTATCTTTAAATTTGAATTTCTCTATAGCGACTGCGAATTTGTGGAATCTGATCAGAGGCTGAAATTGATAAAGTATACGTTGTTTCGAACAGGATATCGCTGTACTAAATAATGATTCCGCTCGGCGGTTCCGCCAACTTAACATAAGTCTCCCCTACAGGTAAGTAACAACGGGAATTGACTTTGTACCGAGTGGTCAAACAAAGAGACGAAAGACTACTCATCGTGCGATCTGTACCGCAGACGTAGGAAGTTCGAGTGGATACACTGCTGACACATGAATTATCCTTATCTGACCAACGACCTCATCTAGCGTTGATCGACGCGATAGGGAAGAAAATGATTATGGGCGAACTAACTGTATAAGAGAAGTGAAGAGAGCGTTAGGGATGACCATGAAGAGAAAACTGCGAAATATAGAGAACTGGCCGAAGGGATTCAGAAGCAAGGGTGAAAATAAGAGCTCATGCCTTCTGAGAGTGGGATGCTGCTATTTCGTTGCTCCATCGGTGAGGAAATTTCTTGTTAAAGCGGGTGCTTGAGTCTAAACACCACCATGAAGAAGTTGAGTGCAAAAGTGGAAGTAGGTAGGACCTGGCCGCAACGAGCTGCTGCGGACCGACCATCTTGACAGATACTGAACTTAGTGGGCCGAAATCTCAGTGACGGCTGGCGCCAATGTGTCAGGTCGTTTTGGGTGCAGCATTTTCTGCTTCACATAATTCAGCAATTTCGTTTATCAAGCGATTCTTTTTATAGCAGATTTCCAACACCCAGTAATTGATTACTACTGAGTTGATTACTCAGTACTCAGTCAGTCATAAGTCAAGTATTTTATCTTTAGCTACTTTAGGAATTATCTATTATTTTGTCACGATTTCATTTAAGTTCATTTTCAATTGTCAACGCATTACATGGTTTCTTGACGCACCTTGCGAATTTTCTCCAAGTTTTGCGCCAAGAATTGTACTGATTCATGCGATCAGTATGTAAGATTAAGTTTAGATTATTGCCCATTTCTATACATATAAAAAGAATTCTGTGGTTATGTACATCAAAATATATTGTTTCAACTAATATTCTGCAATAGCTACCTTCTTAATACATTGGTATGATGGTCTACATTATTTCATTGTGGTTCAAATTTTACCTAAAATGAAATGATGAATTTCCCTTTAACGCATAAAAGGTGTTTATGAAAATAAAAGCATGCATGGTATTAGCTTTGAACATAAAAAAGGTTTGTAGAATAAAGGTGGGCATCATCGAGAAATGAGCGAGCGAGCGGCATTTTTCGATGATTTTGAGCGGTGAGCGAGCGAAAGGATGATTTTGAGGAAATGAGCGATGAGCGAGCGAAAGGGCGAATATGAGCAAATGAGCGATGGGCGAACGAAAGCGGAATTTCGATCCGCTCAAAAACACTAATCAGGAGTATTTCTTGGCCATGCTAACACGGTTACACTCCGTAGGAAAATTCCTTCACGATACCCGCAGAGTGACAGGGGGCGAGGTCCTGCTGGAAAACCCAGTCACTGCCTTCGAACCAGTCCTCAGCTTGGGGAAGCACCCGAGTACTCGATGTTGAAGAACTAGGAGATGTTGCTCTCTCCTCATAGTTCCTTCCACCAAATAGAGTTTTCACAAACCCGGCCAGTTCATGTAATCCCAGAGCATCAGCCTAACAGAGTGCTTGAAGATCTGCTGGAAATGAGCCTCGCAGTGATCATTGTAGGAGTGTCGAATAAACTGATGCTGAGGAGACTGAAGAAGAGACGAATGAGAGACTGCTTCATTAGAGAAAATCGTTGTGAAAAAAGGGAAAAATATGCTTAAGACTATTTTTTACGTGATTATGAGATACTTACTGATCGACACATTTCAATAGACCATTCTTTATGATCAATAGCCCGTTTCAGTCGCTTTTCCTTCATGATTGGGGTGGGAGCTTGACATCTTATGGGCTTGAATGGAATTCGAACACCTTGTATCAGCCTATACTGAAATGTGTGTCGACTCAGAGAAACTCCTATAGAGTCCATCTCTCCTCTCAGCTGATTTGCGATTATCTTATGATTAACCTTCCTCAATCTAAAGCTACGTTTACACATGAGAGAAGAACCTGAGAGTTGACCTCAAATCAAACCTGAGACCAACCCACTCACATTTGAGAGAGAGAGAGATCTCAGGAAAAGAGCTGCCTCTCATTTTCATGAGCCACTCTTTCACTTAACTAACGAAGCTGAGATCCGCTAAGACCTAGGTCTCAGACCTGTTCACACTACCGACATTAGGTCGCAGATAAATTGAAAAATGCTTCTCTTTATACCTTTTTGTTGCGCTAATTCTCAGGTTCCGTTCAGACTATGTGAGAGCTTGCTGAGACTCATGATTCATTTTGTTATAAATCGTCATGAAGAATAGACGTAAGCAAGCCGCTGCGGTTATTATCCTTCTTTGTAAAAGAAAAAGAACGGGACACGTGACTGTTGGCAGTGGTACGCTCGGGGGGAGGACTGAGCCTGTCCACTTTTTTGAGAACCTCATTCCGGGGGTTCCTAATTTTAAGCTGTTTATTGATAAAACCGAGCACCGTCTTAAAATTTCTACTCATACACATTTATCATCCGCTGACAACAGACCATTGTGAATCTGTTTGCGTGATGAGTATTAGAGTATGAGTATTCAATCACGAGACCCGATAGTGGCATGGCGTTGCCATTATTGAGAGTGCACCCGGTGCATGAAATCTCATGAGTCTTCACTTTGTAAACGAACAGAATATTCTTACTTACTACATTCTTGATGATCTCAAGCTGTGAATCGATCTCTATATCAGGTTTTTAACTTCATCTAAGGACTGTTTCACACAAGCCTTGAATAGACATGTAAGCCGACTGCTCTTTGTAATAGACATGTAAGCTCATTTGATAGACATAGAAATCTCAGCATCCTATTCAATCAGCTCATCGATAAAAGTGGCCGATTGCGTCATCTATTCATAGCACATGTCAACAAGTGTTCACGAAGCGACCACTTTCGGAATTGAAAATTCGACAGAATAGTATCTCAATTTACAATTTTAGGTGCGGGTTATACATATAAAATCTGTAGTTATGGTTTCTCGCAACTTCATCCTTGTGTAAAATATTCGGCAGGTCTTCCTTTTTGACTACTTTTATGACCTAATAAATGCTAATTGACCTCCTAAATAAACATTTTATCTACAAGCCTATAGGCACTCGTGAAATATTCCACGTAAACAGGTCATCAACTTGCATACGTAGGTTGTTTAATGCCTTATTATGTTTACATAATGAATGATTTTGAAAATTTTTACTTTATTGATTTCCTTTAAACTTAAATCTCAGGCCTATTAATTTATATTGGTCCTTTTCGTCAACTTATTTCAGCACAAGTATGAAATGCTCAATAAGCCTACTGGGCATATGGGCCTGTTTTCAAGCACTGAAAATAAAATCAAACAAACGAAGACTTCTGAATTGCTTACCAGTCTAGAAACTATAGAAAACGTAGCAAAAAAATCTTCACAAACATTTATTAAATTTATCAAGTGCAAGATCATCGAGGTGGTCTATTGTAAGAGGTAGGCTACTAGTATTTCCTTTCCCTAGGCTCTATGCCTCCATCAAAATATTCACCAATAGTAGATAGCCTACGACAAAAATAGCCTAAATTTTACATAGTCTAGAAGTTCTTCTAACTTCCCTCTCTTGCGCGAATTCAGATCAGCTCTGTCAAATTACTTTTTACCAAACTCGTTCAACCTCTCTATGTTGAACTTGATCAATCCTATGTTTTAAAATTTCTACTTGGGAGCATGTACCTAGATGGTAGGGTGACTCATCCTCTTCCCTCAAACTCTGATGAAAAAGCTCTCGACAGAAGCGCTTTTAAAATATACCTTCATAATAATAATCTGTTTCTGATGGTTTAGGCCTACTGGTGCATTTTTCTTTTGTACCCGAGTTAACCGAGTTTTGTTGGAGTATTTTGCTGAGTTATAACTGAGTTTTTAGAAAACTCAGAATACCGAGTTTAACTTAATTTGTTTAATTTACCTCAAACTCAGTTAACTGAGTTTCTTGAAAAACTCAATTGACAACACATGGTCTCATTCGGCATGCACCGTGGGAATGTACATGTATATGAACCGACGAAATCTCAAGTTTGTTGCCATAGTAATTTTATGCGCGTCGTGATTCAACAACACATTGACAATAAGTTGACTATTGGGCATCTTTAGAAACATGTAAATGCAAGTCCGTTGTTTTTCATGTTATCTCTGCTACTGACTATTTAGTGTCTCGATTTTGGTAGTAAAAAATATGGCCACCATGATATAGCTCTAAACTAATTTCATCAATCAAGTTAAAGTAGCATGTACATGCTTCATCATGGTTCTGCCTGATTCATCGTATTTTCAGATTTCTGATAAAAGAAAAACATGAACATATTTATAAGTATCATAAAAATCGTAAATATCATCAAATGAATCAGCTCCAACGTGGTGAGCCTCCCTCTGGTCGCCCCGCACAAACGACAACGGATTAAGTTAGTGGGTCTCAGGCATGTCTCAGGACTGTTCAGACTACATGGAGTTAGTCGCAGCATAATTTTGATTGACGTTCGAAATCGACGACGGAAACTATAATCTTGCCGTTTGATTGGATGATTGTCTGAATCTCAGCTCTCAGCTCTCGTGTGTGAACGTAGCCTAATGAGCACATGGTCGTCAGTCGGTTTGTATTGCGCTTGCGGCCACACTGCGTCTCCAATGACTTCGCATATTCAGTTTCTTTGTATTCATCAAATAATTTCCCTCTCTATATCCCAGAGAATCGCATAGTCATCCTCCATCCATTACATAGTCTATGTTACATTATGATTCAGTCTTTGTGCAGTAGTATGTCTGCACTATATTTTGAAAACTTATCAATACGCAAGTTGAACGTGGCAGTATTAACCATTCGCCTACTTTCAAATGTCCCATTCTATAGAAAGTCATGTATTTTGGGTGAAAAAGATCATGAATCATCTTTCCTATTTCTTCTCAATTTAACTTATTTAATTAGAGTCTTCAGAAATATTGGCTTATGGCAAAGTTAAAACAGATAGATGTACAGCATTCTTTCATCGCTGCTTCGGAACTAATGCCTAAAAGTCGCTATCTCTCTCTCCCACAGGTTGGGAAGGTCGCATTTTCTTGGCAGATAACTTGTTGTCGATTTCATCCCGAAGCACTTTAGTGACGTCAACGAGACTCTTGTAACATTACATGACCTGTGCAGGTGTGCTTGAGATTATAGGGACTGATCATGCTGACTCGCTCTCCCGCTATAACTACGTCAGTGATATATGAGCGGTCATGGATGTCTGATGACGAATAACCGCTCCCAGCGCCAGAAATCGATTTCAAAATGATCTTCTACTGAAACCAATTATCATTAGGATAACAGCCAGAGTGAAATGGACGTGAAAAGAACAAACTATGTCTGCAACACTGATTGCATACTGCTATTAAATTTAAAGTGTACAATGTTCCACTGTATATGTTGAGTGCTTGCCCGACGGAAGAAACAGGTGCATGCCGATAGAATTAGGAGATAACCCATAAATGAAGCGAGCAGATTGAGCGAGATAACTGTGGTCCTGAGCGAGTCCTATGGTGCACCCAATGAAGAAAGTGGCTTTTGAATTGATGGTAGACCACTTCGTGTTACCACTACTCTTTTATCGTGCTACTCATTTATCGTTGAAGTAGCTAAGCTACCAGCAAATGAAACCGGGTGGAAGTCCGTTTTCCGTCAAAAACTTTTGAAATTAGTCAGATGGCAAGCAATTAAAAGCCTTGCTGACATCAGAGGTTAATATGACAACTTAGTCGATGTTAGGAAGCTCAGCTAACAGTTGGGATTTTTTTAAATCCTCCACACGCATGGATTCCGATTTACGAGAGAAAATGGAAGATTATTCAACAGGTTTTTGCATTTTTTGCTGTTGTTCTCGACCGCATGATAACCCATTTTTTATTATTATTTGTTGTTGTTATCATTTCATTATTTATTTATTTTTTTATAAATCTAAAAGGATTTCACAGCAGCATGAACATGAACATTCATTGACATATGTCACTGCTTTCAATATGTTCAGTTTCATTGTTGTTTTATGTACTGTAAATCATAAAGTCCTACTTAAGTCACAACTTGATTACTAAATGAAAGAGTACGATACCGGTACTAAAAATACTGGACTTAAACTCGTTGGGGGTACTAAAATGTCGAGAACAACAACAAAAATAATGATAAAAATTGGCTGGTTGCCTGTTGAATAATCTTCCTAACTTGCTAATTATAAATCTCAAATTTACCCGGCCATGGCTGCAATTTTAAATAGGGAGTTGTGTCAATGTTGAGAGATGACGTATGCAGTGTGCTCATGTTGCTAAACGTGAAATACCGCTAACTATTTCAAATGCAGTGATGAAAGCAGCACGGAGAACGCCTTCGACTAACATTCTTTCTTTTTCGTCATCAACTGAAAATTTTGAGCTGAAGGACATACCTGTTCTTTTTGATGCTATGGCAACGTGAATAGAAGATAATGAATTCTTTGTCGCAGCTGCAAATTGCTACATGACATAGCAATATTTGTTGAGGCATTACATCATCTTATCAAGGGTGTAGCCATCATAACAAACAGCTGAAACGACCGGATGCCCAACGGCTAGTTTGCGCATTTAAGAGGTGTGGCATTCGTTCATCGACTGAGTAATTACTAGTAACATTGATGTAGAAAGTGACAAATAGATCATAGTATCAAGGATTCTCATCTTTTCAGCATTAAGAATACTCGCACATGCAGGCAATTATGTTACAACGTCATATAATCCATTAGATATACTTTGTTCCAGGGTTTAAAACATGAAAACATGGCTTGCTTCAAAATACTGTTTGCAAAACTGTGTTTTGGTTTAGAAACATGCATTTTGTAATTTTAAATTTTTCAAGAGATACAAGATCTACTGATGCAAATAACATATATTGACTTTGCTGAAATAAAGCACCAGATTTCGCAAATGCATCTTCATATTGTTTAGATAAATTTCAAACACACTAATTGCACATTAATGCATGAAATAATTTTCTTTGGATAATGGCTGCATTGTCAAGGGGACATAAAGTGCAGGATTAATGCAATGCTTTGAAATAAATTTAAAACCATGCTTCTAAATATTTCTTCAAACGAGTTTACATACTTCAATGAGATTTTAAACCGTGCTTTCAAACATGCTTTAAACTGCCCTTGTTCATTGTCATTTTTTGTCCAACCATCAGATCACAGTGAGCGGTAAAAGTTATCTTAAACTTTTGCTAACTCATGTTCTCCCAACATTGCGCAGAAAACTTGTGCTTTCTAAAACAATCCTTCAGCATGACGGAGCCCTGCCTCACTTTGCAAAAAGTGGTTCGAGACTATTTAAATACCCGGTTCCAGGAAAACATATCATCGCTAGTGGGAGGTCAACTTTGGCCTCCTCGTTCACCAGACCTCACTCCCCTTGATTATTGGCTCTGCGGAATCGTCAGGACCTGAATCTACCACTGTTAAATAATTCAGTACTATTATGTACACAATTAAGGTAGGTTTTTTATTGGGAGGATCTATCTTCATGTCTGTTTTCAAAATTTGTTGAGTATCATGTATGTATTTCAAGGATTCTGAAATCTAACTGATTTTTCAGATTTTTCTTGATGAAAAATTATAAACTTATGTCTTCTGTATAGTTCATCTGTTAAAGAGTCAAAACCAACATCAATTCCAATATAAATAAATTCCAGTATCGAAACAGATATTTACATTGTGTGGCTAGAAAACGTTTCTTCTCTTGGATGACCAAAGTAGCTCCCACCGACAGATTGTCAACAGGGCTCTTCAGTTCATTCGTTGTTACGTTGTCTATGGTTTCCACGATACGCACCTGTAGTTCTTCTAATGTTGTTCGTCTACTGCAGTGGTAGATTCAGGTCCTGACGATTCCGCAGAGCCAATAATCAAGGGGAGTGAGGTCTGGTGAACGAGGAGGCCAAAGTTGACCTCCCACTAGCGATGATATATTTTCCTGGAACCGGGTATTTAAATAGTCTCGAACCACTTTTTGCAAAGTGAGGCGGGGCTCCGTCATGCTGAAGGATTGTTTTAGAAAGCACAAGTTTTCTGCGCAATGTTGGGAGAACATGAGTTAGCAAAAGTTTAAGATAACTTTTACCGCTCACTGTGATCTCATGAAAGAAGAATGGCTTCAATTTGAAATCGGACTTAAAACCAAACCTGAAGTTTCGGGGAATGTAGCGATTGCGGTAAAATTTTGTGAGGATTTTCAAAAGCCCAAATTATACAATTATGCGATTTTACAGTTTCATACAGACAAAAAGAGGCTTCGTCGGTCCAAAGAATAAGATCAACAAGATGTTCGTGATTCAGTACCCACTTTGCAAAGTCCATTCGTCGCTGCTTGTCCGATTCGAAGATTCGTTGATGCATTGTGATATGGCATGAATGCATGCCAAGTGTCTGACGCAAGATTCGTTCGAACAGAACGTGAAGGCAATCCAGTTGCTACCGCAATGTGCTGAGGGCTGCAGTAGCCAAGAGGATTCACATCTTGAAGGGCCCTTGTGTTTTCGAGCACGACCTCTGAACGCTCTTCACACAAGGATGGTCGTCCAGAGCGCGACTTGTCATAAGTTTCTTCACTAAATTTCGAATGGTTGATTCGCTGAAAGGGTCTTCATTGAGTTTATTTGCTGTCTTACATGCCCGAAGAACTAAAGAAGGAGATCATTGATCAGCATGAGAAAGTTGCATCAAGTGCAATGCTGTAATTGAAGTCGTTCATACAATTCAAAATTTTGAATTGAAGATCGACGGTTTTACTCTGGTTAATTCAATGACAGGGCGTCAACATGATTCAAATGTTTTGATAAGAAGAATCGCGATACTAGTGTTGATGCCATACTGCAGAAATAATCGTTTTCGATAGCTGTGAAATGAAATGTTAGATAGTTATGAACCAGAAAATTGACAACATCTATTCAACTCTTGCGCGAGCCAAAATTAGAACGAGGTTTGAAGCGTGTTAAGAATATTTGAAAACGTCCTTCATATGTGCAAACATTCATGGTGCACAAATTCGTTCAGACTGGTAGACTAAATAAATACCGAATATGAAATTCGGTGTGACTTTTGACATATATATATATATATATATATATATATATATATATATATATATATATATATATATATATATATATATATATATATAATTTCGAGGAATTGAATGAATTTCCGTCAAAGTGCCCAACTGTGAAAGGAGCAACGTACACCCAAAGTTTGGAGGAAAAACTCAGAACTCGGTACCCAGAGTTTCATGTTATCACAATCATCAGCCAAAGCTAAGGAACGAATTTTACAAAGTTAAAATACTGAAGTAAATGTGCAATCGGAGTAACCTTGACCTTTACAGTTTAAAGAAATATACACAGTTACAATAGAAGAATATGCAACTGCGATATATATTATTTTTATTATATTATTATTTATATACTTTGATTTATAGAAGAATATGCATTCGGTGTTTATCATGACTTTTGCAAAACAGGACACAAAGAAAAATAATGTCTTGATAGCAAATACTTATTTCGGTGCCTGCATTTGGAGACAAGTTCATTCCACTTGTTGAGTAGGTCATCACCGTTGTGGTCCAAAATAAAAAACTTCTCGCTGAGACAGAGGTCGCACCTTTTCGTTACTTGGTTGAAGGGTTTGCAAACTTTTTTGATCCTCCACTTTACTATTGGGTTGAAACCTGCCTCCTTCAGCCTCCAATATTCGTTAGACAGTCCAGTTTCATGCTTGTATTTTTCATAGGAAAACGACTTCTTGTGGTTAGCGTAACTGAGCTTGAATGAGCTCACGCAAATACCCAGATATCTTCTATTCTGACCATTATAAGTAATTTGGGCCTCATACACAATGTTATTTTGGTGGACATTTATTTTGCTGAGGGCATTTTTCTTTGTTCATGCAATTGCATTCCCTCCGATCTTTGCTATTTTCTTCTTTGCTCAATACCGGTATTCTCCCGTTATGGGCGCTTATGATTGATTTGATGTTGGGCATGCAGCTGACCGATCTTATGATATTCTCAATGATCTTGATAATAACATTTCATTCGCCATGGAAATAAGTGACAAAGCAACCCCTTTTCTTGATTTTCTCGTGATTAGAGAAGAAGAAACAGTACGCACTGATATTTATTATAAGACAACTGACACTCATGAATACCTAAATTTCTCCTCCTGCCATCCCCGTCATGTTAAAAGAGCGATTCCTTACAACCGTGCGTTCGTATATGCATGATTTGTAGTGATGATATTAATCGAAGGAACCGCGTAGACGAATAAAGACAATTCTTTTTAAAACAGGGGTATCCTCAACCACTAATTGATGACAGCATTTCAAAATCTTTAAAGTTTGACCTTTATCACTTTTTCTTAAAAGTGACTAGAAAAATGATATTCTGTCATACATTTTGTACACACATGCAACCCTAGAGAAATGAACATTTTAGCAACTATTTCTCATGCAAATTCAATATTGAAAAATGACGATAAAAATAAAGAAATTTTCAGAGACTCTACTTTTATTAGTAATAAAAGACAACCACGAAATTTGAAAAGAATTCTTTGTAAATCCTCATTTGGAGGTGATCAACAAATAAATGCAATTACTTGAGATGTGCTACATGTAGCATCCTACAGGAGGGATCTTCATATGCATTTGATGGACACATTTTCCATGTAAATTGTAACATGAGGTTTGATACACGTACAAGTAACGGTATATATGTCATCACCTGTCCGGTTGTCAAAATTACTATATTGGAGAAACTGGGACATCTCTAAGAACCAGAGTAAGAGTTCATAAGCAGCAAATTTTGAATGCCAATTATGGACAAATAAAATTAAGTGAACATCCGGAAACATGTGGTAATGGCAACATGTCAATTTTTCCTTTTTATAAGCTTCCTTCTGTAAACAAAATTGAACGTAGCTGTAAAGAAAAATATTTTATCGATGGCTTTCATCTAATATTAAATTCATGAACCACTTTTCTATAAGTTTATTATGAATTCATTCACTTTTAGCATGAAATGTATTATACGAACTGAATTATATCAGTTCGCATAAACGTTCTACTATACCTAAATCTATGATTTAATCCAATACATGTATGTAAATTAGATATCGTTAGTGTAATTTAGCTTTTGTACAATATGCTGTCCATGTATATGTCCTACAGATCACCTTCATGCAAGATTTAACCCCTATGCCTATGATGAATGCATATTTGAAATTATGATAATCTTGCATTTTGCCTCACTTTGCACATAATGAATAAAGAAAGTGCTTGTGCATTACTTGTGTTTTTTCGCAAATAATTTCAATATATCAATCCAATTGCTGCGACTTTGAATATTTTGTATATATATATATACATGTATATATATATATATATATATGTGTGTGTGTGTGTGTGTGTGTGTGTAGATAGATAAATAGACAGATACTATTCGCCATTGACTAGTTGGAATTTTCTTAACAATAACAAAATGCAAAGTCAACAAAGGTTTATAATGAAAAGCGTTCGACTAAAAGTCCTCATCAATTCATAAAACAACTATCTAACACAGGCCACAGAAAAATGTTGGAAAACAAGGCTGTCTTTCTTATTCAGATGTTCAATTGTACGCCTTCTAATAGTGCACTGTGTCTCACCAATGTATGCCTGGTTTCACCTACTACAAATTATCCTATACGTAATGTTTTTAAATAACAAATACTTTTACCGTTGCACAAACAAGGAGTGGTTCAAGGAATCAGGAATGGTACAAGGAATGGTTTCTTTCTTTTTGATTTGCCTAACAAGAGAGGGAGGAGCAACAAAAATTTTATGCAAAATATGAAAGCTTAGCTACACCTCATCTTCAAAATTATGTAGAGAAACCTCAAATTTTACCTTGTACTGCACCAAGATCTTTTAATAAAGAGCTTTCTGGCATTGCAATGAAGCAGTGATGATGTGAAAAATGTACTCCTGCTGAAACTAAAATATAGCGAAACTATTCCCAAAATTGTTGACAATTTTACCCAAAGGCCACAAGACTCCCTGCAGGGAAGACCTTTGATATCAGCAATAAATTCGTCAGGTACGAGCCTTTCACTGTTTCACTCATTTTGGCCACCTATTTTGAATTTTGTATCTACTAATTTTGTGCCCTTTCTAATGGGCACAAAATATAAGGATGTACTCAGGCTTGAACAATTTGACCACCACCGGTGCTACATTTACCCCTAGAGGAAAGTGCAATTAAATCACGCTGATGGCCCTTCCTGTAGACTACCCACGTTGTTCAAATATATCTATTTGAACCTTGGATGAAGCTCTTATGCAGCACTAAAATTTCCTTGATCTTTCAATACGATAACTTTCAGGTCATACGAATATCAGCATAAAATCATGAATGGTTTCCGTGTTAAATCTGGTCGGGTCGGGTACTGGTATTTTCTTATCGGGTTCGGGCAGAATTTCTGGACCCTACCTAACCTCGGGTTCGTGTCAGTTTCGGGTTGGCTTTTAGTCAGAGTTATCATTCATGAAATTCATGTCAAATTCATGAAACCCGACGTTCATCTTTACTATGCATGATCAATAAATAGCTTATCTATGTCTTGTATGTATGCATGTATACATGTATAAAGCATTGGTAATGAAAAGGAATTACCATGACTGGAAGTGCGATTGTACAATTGTCAGGTGCTTCATAAGTAAAAATAAACAAAGAATCCTTGCTCACACTCGGATGCGCATCGGGGTATCTCTTTTCCTCCATGTGGCTGAGTGTTTATTTATCTCAACACTTATGAATTGCTTTAGTGCTACATAATTTACGAAGAATCCAATGTATATTATTTGGAAAGTTTCATGCTTGATGCCAACAATGTTTGACCCGAAGTTTCCAAGACTCGGAGCGCCACAACGCCACAGCGTCGGGGACTTCTGAAGATGTAATTCTTCATTCCGTTAAGTGACAACCGATGTGCAACAGATTAGGAGAAATCCATTAAGAGAAATCCTCATCTTTCTCAGACAATGAAATATATAGATGTACTGTATATGATATTTTTTTTAATTTTTTTTCTGAAAGCAAAGAAGGTGCACTCCAACAAGACTCGGAAAGTAAAAATGCTTTCTCATTAAAATTATGATATTATTGACTTCCTTCAACATTGCAAGGCAGGACTTTGACAGTCGTATGTCTATTTTTCTCATATTGTAAAGGTGTGGCAAATATCTGAATTTGCCCTAACAAGTTATGGTCTTTTCATTATTTCATGGATGACAATTCAGGTGGCAGTATTGCGCAATAGCTCAGTCTACTCAGTTTGTCTATTAAATCAGCCCTATTTATGTCTGAGGTGGGAGGGGGTAATTCGTTCCCTGTCCCATATTTGTTGTGGTCCTCTTTTAAATAAAACGCTTGACCTACATGTTTGAGTATTTTAATTTTATCATATTTTCTAGCTTTTGAAGATAATTGTTGGAGTTAGTCCATTAGAAGATACAATTCATCTCTTGTTGTTAGGTCGGCTTCTTGTTGCTACTGGTGGCATGTATCCAGTACTACTTGTTCATGGTCGGGTGGTCGGCGACTAAACCGGCTCCCCCGTGTGCATCAGCTCGTTAGGAGAGTGACTGGACACCCAGCAGGACCATAAACAAGGAAGAACCGGAAATGAAGTTGCAGAGATTGAGGGGTCGAAACGTTCAATCACAGAATCTCGAGACCGCTGCATGGATATGGTTAATATGGAGTCACTTAGAATTTAGTCTAGTTAGAACTTTTGTGTAGTTAGAACTTTTGATGATTGAACTAGCATGTTGAAATCGTGATTATGTGACTGCAAGCGACGAATTATGGACATCTAGCTTGGTTTCATATGGATAGTTACTTGTTCAAGCGGAAAAACTGCTGCCACAGTAAATCAAGCTAAAAAACTATCGATTGACTGTGTAAGTGATCTCTTCATCCATGCAATGATAGCCCAAAAACAACTTGTGACAATTATTAATTTAGCTCAAATTAGGAGGTTTTTTCAAGAATGAAATTAACTTTCTCTTGCTGTATGTCTTAAAAGCAGAGCATTTACTAGTACTGCATCCTCAACCACTGCGACAGCGTGATTGATTTCAGCATGAAAGCCCTTAAAGTTCAACAGCTCGATCTGGAGATACTTGTATATATTGGTAATTACGGAAGTTTAATTGGATTTTAAATGTTTGACGGTTTTAAATTTCCGGTGAATGTTTTACTTTAGCACTCCGAAAAGGTCGATATTCTGAAACTATGAAACGAAGCTTAATTTCCATGTATATATTTCTTTTCATAAGTAGCCGTACACATGCAATTAAAGAAAACATAAAAACTCATTCATGTAAATCTATTCCAACAAAAGAAATCTTAAAATATGGATCACACACTATTCACTCTCTCCTCTTAGCTGAACAATTACACAATTGAATAAAACAAATATCTATTGTCAGTTCAGTATTTAGTGGGTCCTGTATTACCACGGATACAGTCAACAGAGATGTTACTCCAGATGTTGTCAATCCTTTGACAAAGCAGATCCTCTTGATTTTGAATAATTCCTGGGATCGGATTGTTAGATTATTGGGATCCAACGAATCAGGGTTGGAACCGTTGGGAATTTACTGAGCCAACCCAACCGGTAACCGGCAAGACGAAGCCAAACGGATGGTTATGATTGTATTATCAATTTGCACTTTGTAACTCAAACTGATGTGACAAAGGGTTCTTCGGTTTGTAAT
Organism: Prostheceraeus crozeri; assembly: GCA_907163375.1. Lineage (NCBI taxonomy): Eukaryota > Metazoa > Platyhelminthes > Polycladida > Euryleptidae > Prostheceraeus > Prostheceraeus crozeri. The sequence continues at coordinate 777,438 of CAJQUW010002137.1, read as the reverse complement.
TTGAAGGTCCTTGGCCTCAACCTTTTTGAAATTTGTGATGCCAACAAGTTTTCATTATTTTTCCTAAGGGGATGTGCGTTACCTAATCTACTCATTGAATCTCCTCATTTGAATATTTGGCTACCTTCTAAAACTAAATTGGTTTTGAAATTATTTGATTTTAGACATTGTTTATTGAGTTTAAATATGAATAGATATAATAAAATAAATGAGGCAAGGTATCTTTTCTAAATTGTGTATTAAACGACGAGTGTTCTATAACATGTGTTTTCTAATAAATGAATTAGGCCCATTGAGACGTTCAATGTTCTAAAAGAAGCAATGAATAACGGATTGTGGTGAACAGAAGAACTATATGTGATTGACCGTAAGCTACGTCTAATTCTCTCATGTAATTGTATAGAAAAAAGTTGTTGTTGCGTTAATTTAACTTCTGTGTCACTGGATAATCACTTAATTAGCTTGGGTGTGGATCAGTCTTAGTGGTCGAACGCATAATTTTTTATCCTGCATTAGATAAGCTTATTTAAGTATGATACTTAGCATACATGGATGCGCCTTCGTCTACATACAAATGATTTCAATTGAAATATATTAATTGGCCTGATGCCATACAACTTTTAATTCGTCTAAGTTGACAAAGGCTCATCAGACATGAATTTTGAGATGCGCAAGCAGGTGAGCAGACAAAATCACGAAACATTTCGGTATTGATGATATTTTTGAAACCATCTTAGTGGTCTTAGTCAATCTTAAAATTATGCCACGGATCATCTATCGGAGACATTTTATATTAGTTAGGTAAGCCATAAATTGTCTATCCAGTGCAACGCAATTATTTTCTGGTCGATCAATCTCAATCATTTGATGCCGATTGATTGACCGACCGGTCTTCGATCCTGCAACGAATACCACACATTTTCGACCACATAATTAAGATATGGAAAGGTGAAAGCAAAATTCTTCTTCGGGTGTAGTATATTTAAAATAAATCTCATGACGTTTCGCCTCACAGATAACGTGACACATATGTGTGACGTTATCAACTCACACATTAAGATAGGGTGAAATTGGTGGCCAGTAAAAAGTTGTATCGAATGCGTCTTCCAAAAAGCCATCATACGACGACTCCGGTGAGTGGGTGCATTGTCTTGGGAAAGATGATGTTGTCCATTCAATTGACCAGATCCGTGCAGTTGTCGAAGCAAGGTTTCATAGCGCTCACCATTCATAGTCTCACAAACGAGAACAAGAGGCCCGACTCCGTCTACACTGATTGAGTCCCAGATCATCAGTCGTGCTCCTTGTCTTTGCGCTGATTGGGATGTTGCGACGTCAATGCTACGCTCTCCTTTTCTGAACCGAACGAATTGACGACCAACCGTGCGATTCGCAAAAACGGAACCTCATCGACGAAATTGACTAGTTGCTTCAGTCTTCAATCGATCAGCTGAGATCGACCAGCATCTCAGCTGGTCGATTGAAGACAAGCCTCCGCTCTTTGCGTCGGTGTGTCAAAACCGGCTTTTTATTCATGGCGAGGGATCGAAAACCAGCATCCTTGAGGCGGCGATGGGCGGTTGCACTTGAAATATTCATACTGGCTATTATTTGCAGCTGCTTGGCCGATGACAGACAATTAGACAAAGCCTTGCGTACGAGATGACGATCCTGTTGACGTGTCGTCTTCCTCGGTCTTCCGATGCGCTCTAAATCGTGGACTTCTCCAGTCAACTGAAATTTTTTCATTATATCATAAATGTTCTCTCGACGAATCTTCATTTTCTTGCTGATTTGCAAGACCGAATAGTTGTTTTCATGCAAAAACCATATCTCGCACCAAGTGCGTTCACTCAAGCAGTGGCGGTCCGAGGGGGTGGGATGCTGGGATGCATCCCTCCCCACCAGCTCAAACTATGTGACAACAATTGAAGTTGATCCGCTTTCAACTTTTGCTTTTTGCAATATCATTTCAAATTACTTTGTCGCTTTATCATGCATGAAGTTCAAAACTTGCGAGTGGCGCAATAATCTCCACAGTAGCTAATAGCTACTAGATATAGTGCAGTGCTGGTCTTTGAGTCGTTTCTGGCAGCAGCTCGAAGCTTCGGCAATCGCTACTGAGACGGTGGAAATTTTGAAAGCAAGGCCATGATGAGGAAGTTCAAGCATGTGTGTTCTACCGACTGCACAGTGAGAAGTAGGAAGATCCAAATGACGTTTTAATTAGAATTTTGGTGCTCCTCTCTACCTCGTTCGGATGGCCATAGTCTGGGCATAGTGTTGAAAATAGAAACTTCTGTCATGTGATAGTTATAATTAAAAAGTGATGCAACCGCAGTTTTAAATATTGCAGCGAAATTCATACTTCGCATTTATGCGAATCAAAAATTCACTCGCAATTTAGTCTAAAAAATAAGTAGGACTATCGATACTTTCAAAAGTAGAGGTGCAACCAGCAGCTGTCAATGAATTGCATATACTCTGACTTCGATGGCATCATTAATTGAGCATATTTGCATGCTCGCTTCCCTTACAGCACCAAAGAGCACACATGTACATACAGATGCTAGGTGGTTGATTTCTCTGCTACTAGCAAGTTAACAACGACTTCAAGGTGCATAAAAATTTCAGGAAATTTCTTCATGGCGAGATCTCACCCATGATCCCAACCCACCAGAAATTTGCACGACCGCCCCTGCACTCAAGTGTCCAGGCATTGTTTCGACTGAAAATTGGCATTTAACATAATTAACTGTGTGAGACACGTGACGATGATGCAATTAGCTGATGGATAACTTAGCCATATTAACGCTCCTACTTTCCCACATTCAGTATATATGCAATTCGGAGTGGAGGTAGAAGGGAATTAAAGCTGCAAAAAGTCTGAAAGTTACCACCCTCAAATATGCATGGTTACTTCTGAAAGGACCTGTATATCAATCACTTCTTCGGTCCAAGGCTTGGATGCTTTGATCTGTAATATGAGTTCCATTGAATCTTAGTAATCCTTTTCTGATTGACATGCATACGTGATTATATTCAACAGACCAACCTCAAGTGCAATAGTTGACATTGATGCCTTCCGGGGCCAGGCGGATTCCGCGCGCCGCGGTAACCCGCGGAATCTCCTATTTCGAGCGGTAAAAAACGGAAAAAACAATTTCGTGCGGAAATATGCGGAATAATCAGTTATAAGCGGAAATGTGCGGAATCGTCATCGTCGATTATTCTTCGATACCAGATCTCGACGATCCATCTAGCGCCTTGTTGAATGAGTGGGCAAACAACACAGCAATCTGTCTGCGGCCTCACCCAGAAGAAGGATATCCTGAAATGCAGTTGGATATTTGGTGGCGTAGCCATTCAGGTGAACTTCTCTTGCTGTCCAAGTTGGCTCTGGACTGTATGTGGATGAAGATCAGTTCAGCTGAGGTGGAACGAAACTTCTCCTGCTACAACAATATCTTTTCTCCGCTACGACAGTCTCATAGCGTCGAAAACGCCTCTGGTATAATGTATGCCTCTTACAATAGTTTTTTAGATGCTTCGATTTTAGACACATTATGTTTACATAACTTGCGTAGTCAATAAAATTCGTTATATGCTTGAAAATTGCCTTCTGTTTATCTTGAATAATAGCCTTTTTATATAAATCGTCAGTAAAGTGGAATAATTTTTTCGGGCGGTGTGTACATACTCGGATTTTGAATGGTGAACGTCCTTGGAACAGAAAACGGACTTCACCAGTCGACTCAGAATATATGAATTACTTTTCTAAAGTGGTCTTGTTTTCCGATAAGATGTCATGATATATGGAATAATTTTTCGAGCGGAATTTAGCGGAATTTAACGTATCGTGCCGCGGAATCCACCTGGCCCTGATGCCTTCACAGCAGCAAATATCTGCCATATTGATGCTTTCAGAATTTGATATCCGTGGTTAACTGCATCGCCGACAGACAATTTGCAGGCCAATTTTAAATGTTTACAGGTGTTATCGGCTTCGGTACAGCGGCAGTGGATATTGGAACAGCCTATTACTAGAAAAAAAATCAGGATTGCGTAATTGATCTGCTTGTTGTTCAGTTCCGTAGTCCAAAGGAGGGCCATTGGCATTTCTCTCCAACGCAGTCCTCCTCGCTCGATCGATTCCTCTTCTCCAGTCGAGAATGTTGGAAATCCACTCTCTCTTTCATCTTCCAGGTCTGCTTCTCTCACATATTTACTCCTTCGATGGTTGCCAGTGCCAGTTTGTCTCTTCTCCTGGTGCTGGCAACGATCGATGGAGAAATACGTTGCACTGCTTGTTCAAGACAAGACAAGACAAGAAATGTATATTTGTGAAATGAAAATCATAAGTTACGCATTAAGTATAGGGATATGTCTGAAAATGTTTACAATGTGCAGTCGCTATTCACCATTCAGAAGAGTTTTCATTTAATTTAGAGCACACCCATGGAACAAATGAATGCAGTCGTCTAGCAGATACAGCAACAGGCTGACGTAGTTGACCAGAATAAGTCATTCTATCCGGGATCAAATGATGCAAGGGGTGTAACGGAGAGGATTCACAACTCCGGAAAAATCGCATTGCTCTTTCACATCTTTTTGAGGACAATGAGGGAAAATGAGTAATATTCACACAATCACTGCCACAGATTATCCTATGCCCTCGACGATGGAACTTTTCAATTTTCCTTTCAATGCACTTTGGATGAAAAGCAAAAAGTGGAGCAGCATACAACAGGAGCGGAGCAACAAGAGCATTGTATACAATTATCAATTGATCAATTGACAAAAAAGATTTCAAAGTTCGAATGACATATAATCTCTGCGCAGCAAGCTTTAAAATTTTATTGAAATGAAAATTCCAATCCAACGAAATGTTCCAGTAGACACCTAGAATCTTTATATTTTTCACAGTAGGAATGTCACAGTGTTCTGAAGAATCGAAAATTCTGCCCTTTTGGAAAAAGATCTGACTCGATTTACACAAATTTAAGGACATTTTGTGTGAATCAATCCATTCACTCACAAGTGGAATGTCATTTGGATTATGTCCATTTATAGAAGGCTCTATTAAAGTGACATCGTCAGCATACAAAACAATCTTAGAGCAAGGCGAAACGTTTAGCGATCCCATGAAACATGCAAACAAAGTCGGACCAAGTATTGATCCCTGTGGGACTCCTGAGTGTACATTAGATAATGGGCCAAAATTGCCTTTCAATTTTACTCGTTGATAACGATTACACAGATAACTTTGTAGCCATAAAATGAACCCTCGATTGACATTATGAGTGTACAAATGATTTAATAAGACATTGGGAAGAATGCCTTTGATAAATCTAAACACGTCATTTTCACAGCAGTTACTTCAGGATTATCAAGATAGGTTGTCACAGAGTCATGGATTTTCACAAGTGCACATTCGGTGGAACCACGAGGACGAAATGCATATTGATAAGGTCTATATAAAGATAACAACTGAGTTGATACTGATCTCAATACCAAACGTTCTAAAATTTTGCTGAGAACAGATGTCAAGGATATAGGCCGAAAGTCTTTTACAGATGGATTACGCTTTTTAGCCACAGGAATTACATCAGCGATCTTCCACATTGAGGGAAATTTCCGATTTGTGACGGACAACGTGAAAATGTGATGAATGGGCAACGCTAACCACAATGCGCCCTCACGTAGAAGTCGAGTAGGGACACCATCACTACCACTGGACTTTATCACTAAATGAGACAATTCGTGGAGCACATCAGAAACAGTGAAGTTAGGTGACCAATCTTCGTCTTGTATGTCAAGCAATGCATCATCATCATCCACGTTCATGTTCTTGTTTAATTCGATCTGTATTGACTGGGCTAAAGACTCTATATTCCCAAACTCATTGATCAATTTTTCAATTTCGTTCGGTTGAGAACGGCCACGAATCTCATTTACGACATTCCATACATGTTTCGGGGAAGTTGATTGCCGTTTTGCCCAAGCTGACTTTGCCTTTATGATCTCTGTCTTCACTCGTTTCTTATAATGAACGTAGAGTTGCCAATTTCTTTCTCTATAAGCCCTCCATCGGTCATCAATTAAGGACTTAAGCAAAGGAGTGAGCCAAGGCTTATCTCGATCTGTCAGAGTCACATACTTATGAGGAATGAATGACATAGCAGTGAACAATAAATGATAGAAGTTAACACATGCTTCATCAACACAGTCTATACTCAAAACCATGTTAAAATCAGCAACAGATAATAAATACTGATATCTATCGATATTCGAGCGTCGAAAATCCCACAGCTTTACAGCTCTATTGGTTGGTACATAGCATTTCCCATACAGAACGACAGTATTGTGGTCAGAGGACTCAAGTTGGCGGACCTATAACAGCATTGTCTTGATAACTATTGCGTAAATTGTCACTCAGCCAAATGTGATCTAGGAACGAACCTTGTCGAGTGGGAGATTTAACACAATTATAGAAAGAAAATTGCTGCTCGAAAATAGTAGCATCGAAATGATTGAAATCTCCACATACCATAACATTTAAGTCAGGAAAATTGGATAATTCTTCATCAATAACCCGTACAAAAGAGTCAGAAATTTCGTTCAGATCAGCAGATCGTAAGCTGGGGGGAACGTACACAGCAATTAAAAGTAATTGCAGTTTCAGGAATTTCAAAATGAGCAATTCAATATAACAAGGAAAAGGATAATGTACCAATCGAGAACAATACAAATTCTTATTGACCCAAACACATAGTCCACCGCCGATACGATTAACTCTATCGCAACGGTGAATGTTGAAATTGTCTATTGCAACCAAATTATCAGAAATCTCAGAATGAAGCCAACTTTCGGTTACAACCACAATGCCAGGGTTAACAGATGACACAAGAAGAGAAAGTTCATCAATCTTAGGGCAAATGGAGCGGGCATTCAAAAGGATAACCGTCGGGAAAATGGATGCGTTGTTAAAATCCTTTATCGAAAATTTCTTGAATTCAAATCAGAACGACGCTGGATTACATTCTTATAAATAACTACATCCTCACCATCATTTCGAAGTTTATTCAATTCTTCTCTCAGTTTCCTTTGTTCAAAAAGTTGTACTTTGGTTCGATCAGGATTGATGTACACGTGTTTGAAATTGATTGAGTCATTCAAAGACCTTGAGTTTCGCAAAACTGTGTTCCTGAGTAATTGATTGCTGAGGACGACACGCAACAGACGCGGTCTCTCACCAACAGATCGACCAATACGCTGACAACTTACAATATCAGTTTTAGAGAATTGAGTCTGGGTTTCATCCAACAGCTTTAACAATTGTTCAAGATCACTTCTCTGCTTGTCAATCACAGATCCATGTGGATTTTCTTCAATGCCTGACACTATAACATTATTCATCCTACGATTCCTTTCGTCAACTTCATTAAATATCTGGCTACCAAAGTTATTAGCAAAATTATCCATTTCATATCTCAAAGTTTTAATCGTTTTGTCATGTTGTGCAAGTTTTTCATTGGTACTAGCTAGAGAACATTCAATACTTTTTACTCTTTCAGTTAATTCGCGCAAATGATCAGAGACTTTAGTGATCTCCGATGTCAACTTAGATATGATTTCTGACTTCTGTTCGGCAAGAAGGCGTTTGATATCACTTAAACTGATAGAAATGACAGATGCACTATTTGACCGAGTACTCTTTGCAGGAGGCGTTGAAGTAGCAGGCATCTCATAAATTGAGCAGATTCACTATGCCAGACAAATTTCACTTGATGTATTTTATTTTGAAATCAATCACTACGTCAAAAGACACGCAATAGATTTTGGCAAAAGTCACGAGAAGGAATCGAACACACGAACTTCCAGCTATAATCCAGACGCAGAGCCTTCACACCGTGCCAACACCAGCCACGTAATACTCAAAAGTAATACCAATTCCGGTAATTGCAACAAGGAATTGTTGAAAAGGCCTGACTATATTACCCAATCGATCTCGTGAAAATTACAAGTGACAGGAGTCACGGCGGCCTGGCACGTTGATACCGGCGGCAATAGATATAGCACAGTAACTGAGACTTTGCACTTGGACGGATCAATACACGAACGACGAGAGAATGCACACAACGGCCAACCGATTACACATCAAAAATGGAACAACCCAAACCGAGAACACCAGGAATCCCGAGCAAAGGACACCAAGGAGATGATGACACTACCACGCAAATTGCAGGGGACACCAAGAGCAACAAAGTGTACCAAAAATCTCCAAAATCCAACCAGTAGAAGCAGAGAAATGCACATAAATCAACCAGGTGCACAAGAGCGACAGAAACACGACCGCACAGCACAGTGTAGAAGATTTGTACTGTTGTACTGTTGCTCAAATAAGAACCATTTTATACTGATTACATTTATGATGTGGATTTGAATCAATGGTGGACTTTGGCCCTTGGGCTTGAACTTGACCTTGAGTGATGTACCCAAGGTTCCAAAAAATTGGGTCACGAAAAAGGCTGTTTCAAGCTTTGAAGATTGTTTTGAGCAATTATTGAAAAATTTTCAGAATTTTGCTAACCATTTAGAATAAATGCAATCAATTGATACTTTGAATGCGCAACATACATATCAATATAGTGCGACTGGTTCGTGCATGTGAATCCGTGAAATTAAGTGCAATCATTACAATAGACAACAGAAAAAAATGTATTGATATTTAAAGGAATGCGATGATCATCAGTTTTTTATTATTAAATGCTTGATTTTGTTAATGACTCGAAACCGTTGTTACTGGCAAAGATTATTTATCGTATCCACTGAGCAGGGTTATTGCTTCAGCATCTCATTCAGCCGGCAGGCATAATGCTTGTAAATATCAAAAGTTCTCAAAATAGATCATATCTGTGATCTTCTAGTGCACCAAATCCTATGCATTTTGATGAAAAAATCTTGAAGTTACGCCGAAATTACTACGAAAGAAATTACTTGAAATCTAAAAGTCACGAAATGTCTAGATCACGTGATTCAGTTTTGAGAGAGTTGCATGAACAATGCGACAGGGGTTTGGCATAGATAGGGTCATGGAAAGTTTCATTTTTTTCAAAAAATACTTTTTGATTGCTACTGGGTATGTCACCGGAATGACCGAAACCGCTCTTCTCTGAGCCAATTAAAAATAGTCAGTGCGAGACAATTTAGTCAGAAGGCAAGGTTGGGCAAAAACTTGTATTGGATATACCCAATACAAGTGTTGAACCAATACTTGGGGTGAAAACTCAAAACACAAGTCCAAGTTTAAATAAATGAACTAGCTTACGGGGCGAAAATTTTCGATACATTTTTTTAAAATACCCGCCCAAGCAATGTTGGTTTCTATGCGAACACAAATGATGCACCCATGGAAATTCAATGATTGGGGAAGCATTTATATATATATATATATATATATATATATATATATATATATATATATATATATATATATATATATAGTAGTTCGTTTAAGGAGATTGTATTTTGTTGTCGCAATTTTTTTATTAACACTGACGATGGACTTTTGAGTTTTGGAAATATATTGAATAGGTCTTTTTTTGATTTTCAGTAGATCTGCGTAATTCATGATACAGAATTATGACATAATTTTATGTACATTGAAGAAATTTATGTTCATAGACCTCACTTGCAAGACGATGCGTTTCGCTACAGAATTTTTGGCTGCCCGTCCAATTTCAAGTATTGCAGTCTCAACATCTCATTAGGAAGCTATTCATTTACTTGACATCCGTTAGTAGTTGCGCTGCCGCATTGTGTCAAATTGATCATTTATGTTGCTAAATGCTCCTTTGTCGAATGTCTACGCTACGACATGTGAAATTCAACGATATACAACCATCAATTTACAGCTACTGTGTTATCAATGGTTGAATTGTTTACTTTTACTATTAATCGAAGCAGACAGTTCATCATCAATAGAACTTCTATTTCTAAGATATCCTAGTGTCACATGACAGAGTGAGAGCAGAGCCATAAGTAACGCATTGCAATTGGCAGCCGGCATAGCTTTTGTCCGTCGTTCACGGCGTGGTCGTTGACTTTCCTCTCCGCTTCGTTTCTCGGAATCAGTTTCAGCTGTTCGGAAAGAAGTTATCGAGTCCTATGAAGAAATCATGACATTCAACCATCTCGTTGCTCACAGGATTTCAGATGGATATGCAAACATCTGCACAGTTTCAGTAGTGACTTCTGCTTTCCGGCATTGAGATGGTCATTCAAAGATGAAAAGTGGGGTCAAAACCCAAGCCCAAGTTTAAATAAATGAATGAAACCAAGTAAACGAAGTGCATTCTTTGTATTTTTTGCTGACATTAGGATTCGTCTATGGGCCAAAATTCCTATTGGGCCAATGAGAAGTGATGTTAGTGGGAAACGATTTATTATTGCAATAATTGTAATTAGTAGCCTGTATAATGTACATGTATAGCGTCATAAAGCTTTCTTTCAATTTAACCTACACTGATATGCTGACTTATTGAAGATCTTTGATTTAATTATGATTGAGTTACACATTGGTCATAGCAAAGCAATTGTTTTCATTTTATCATTCAGAAATATAAACAAACTTGATAAATATTGTATAGCTGCGCAGTAAGTGCACGGTTGAACATATTTAGAATGTGAAATCGGAATGGATTTATTTTTGGATAAATGTCGGCTATCGCAGAAAGTTGAGGGTGCGAAGATAATTGCGAAGATGCAAAATATACTGAATATTTCAAAAATTCAATATGCACAAATGCATCAAAATACATGCAAGCTTACAGTAGATATATCACGGTGTGCCCGAAATAAATTTTGTGGTCTAACAGGACCCGTCTTAGATTCCACTTTTGTAGGTTCGTATGGACCTCTCTGATAACTTTAAAGTAAATTTTAAAATCTTTCATCGGGCTCTCTTCTGTAGGCCTACAAATCCAAAATGGCGACCTGATTGCCATATATGGCAGGTGAGAAAAATAATTTTCAGATGACCCGTCTCAGATTTCAATCTCTTAGACTAATAATATGGATCCAATATTGTTCAAACATGTCATTTTTTGAGAAATCGACGTGGGCCTTTCTGTACAACCCCAATAACATAAGATATGGCGATTTAACTTCCATGCATGGCAGTTGTTTTCACAAATTGACAGCATTGGTGTCATCAATTGTCAGTAAGGAATGTTGTAATTTTTTATGGTCCTAGATGCCGATAATTACCTACATTTTCTGTACATGATTCAATTAAAAGGAGGCTTATTAGCAATAACTTCTAAAATATGCTTCTATACTACAACAAATGCCTTCAAATAGCTGAAAACGTGTGTAGACCCTACCATGCACGCTGTTGATGTTTTTCAAATAATAGTCGAAGTTTACCCGTCATTATGTGTTGGCCGTTGTAGTGCCGGATTGCTTGCTACAAACGAGACGAAGTCTCAGGATGATTTATATACATGTAGTTCGCTATCAAACGCTTACATGTCTCGTCAAAATATAATTGGATTTGAGTATTTGAATCTATATCTATGATTGCATTGATTCCTTTAATGTCGAAATCTGCATATACATGTTCTACATCCACCATTAAATATTCGCGCGCTAAGCTATCTTCAGCAGAAGTCCAAGCGAAATTGGTGCAACATAAAAACTCATGAGCTCTTCATTGAGCCGCTGAAATAGATTCGAATTCAATTAGCCGCAAGAGCATGATGTACAGTACATAACATGCAAGCATCAGTGACATTGAAAACGCACTTCTTGATTGTTGACATGCAATGGATAGGGTAGATAGCGCTGGATAACATGATTCTCTACCATCAATCATCATCTATAGCCAGAGAACTGAAACTTAGTGATTCTTACGGTATATAGCTTAAGTTGAGGACTGTACATAATACAACATAAGCAACGTTGCAGATTCAGTAATAAACGCCATGTAAGCAGGAAACTAAGTCGCCGTCTTATGCGTCTCTGGGGTTTCAGAGAAAAGTCGATTTCTCAAAAAATAACATGTTTGAACAATATTGGATCCATATTAGTAGTCTAAGAGATTGAAATCTGAGACGGGTCATCTGAAAATTATTTTTCTCACCTGCCATATATGGCAATCAGGTCGCCATTTTGGATTTGTAGGCCTACAGAAGAGAGCCCTCGATGAAAGATTTTAAAATTTACTTTGAAGTTGTCAGAGAGGTCCATACGAACCTACAAAGTGGAATCTAAGCCGGGTCCTGTTAGACCACAAAATTTATTTCGGGCACACCATGATGTATGAACTTCCAATGCGCGGTATTGTCAAGCCCAGAATGAGATAGCTAATAATCACAAGTATTTCATTTTTGAAATATTCTGTGAATCCAGTGGAAATTTGAAAAAATATCAGAACTTTGTGCTCTTATCCTGTAGCTCTTCCAAGATTCAAATCAATATATTAGTTTTGGTAACTTGATCTGCATATATTCAGAATTAATAGAAAACCCAAGTTTTGCATCACATACCCAAGGTCGAATCTGAGCAGAGTTGATTTGTATGAGCATTTTCCATTTATATTTGCTATTTATTGAGCTGCATATGTTATTAGATCTACGCCCTCCTATTTAGCAGCAAAAGTGTTTCATTTTTCGTAATTTAGGTTAACCCATTGTTTATGACGGCAGATTTTCTATCTATCTGTGTAAGACGCATGAACCTCTCAATATCCGATTTATCTCCATGGATCCCTGAAGTGTGATCTTGAAGGCATATGAAACAATAAGCATGCTCAGCTCAGTCAGATCTTCAGCATAACTCAAGCTGTTGATTCCATTTTTCTAGGCGATCAATAAATTTATGCACACGAGCTCTCATTGAAGTGACGTCCATTGTCTGGAGAGGAGATCATTCTCTGAACTTGTTTAGATGGATTTCCATTCAGTATTGTAAGTTTGTTTTCCCATTTGCACTATCTAATGCCAGTAGATATGAAACTTCTAAATTAGTGCTCTGGAAAAGTCACGCAAGAAATGGACATGGAAGCAATTTTATGGCGGAAATTCACCACAGCTAATTGCGTCATGAAATGCGATGTCAATGCATCACCGATTTTGATGAATTTTAACAAATGCATTGATTTTTGCAGAGGTCAGAGGCAACCTTCCTGCTCTATAAAGATTGTATCAATTCCTCTCCTGATCTTTCGGTGATGTTTATCAATACTTATAGACAAATGATAATGCGTTGCTTGTATTAGCTACCCCTTCAAGCAAACGATGCACTGCATTTTCAAACTTACATCAATGAACAATGAAAGCAAATCCGTTTAAGTGCAACAAATGAGATACATGTATTACATTCGTATTTCTATTCTTTCTGTGATTTACTCTATGACTCATGCCACTCTCAGGTGTAAATACACGTATATTAAAACATGTTCAAATTTTCACAGATTTTCATATGATCATGTCAAACCAGTGTAATTATAAACATGTATTTTTGAAATATTTCTTAAATTATTCTGATTTTGCATAAGCCTACACACCTGAAACTGCTCTGTTCAAGTTTGAGGATCTGTAGAGAGTGGACAAAAGGTCTGGTGATAGCTTCTGTAATAAGTGTCGTGAGACATTTGCTTGTTCAAGATCCTAAAAAATTATTATTTATGTTATGCATGATCAAAATTGCACTATCTATTTTATAAGATATTAGCATCAAAAATGCAATTTATATTTACTATTTTTACAAAAGTCATGAGTCATCGAAAAACATCAGCTTACACATACGAACTGTGCTTTATTATAGATCTATAAAATCTCGTAAACACCTATACATTAAATTCATTTCAAAATGCTCGCTTTACCAGAAACATACGAAGGATAAACACCAAAATACTTTTTGGCATGTTGTTTTTAATGAGCCAATCACAAACCCATACACTTTTATGCAAGATTTGGCATGGACTTGTACGCCATTTTCGCATCCAACGATTTACAGTGCATGACAACTCATATGTGTGGTGGGATAGAATGAAATGGCGAGGTCATGAGGCCAAGTCGAAGAGACGTACAAATTTCTTTAGTAAGCATTTAATGTCGATTTTGTAGCAAAACCAGCTCGGTCCTGCAGGATCGTGTTGAAGAGGAAGAATTGGAAGAAAACAGGTCATAATGCCTTTGAAATATGTGTGAAGTTGAATTCAAAGAACGATTGCGGATCCCGTTTTGTTGTTTATATGTTTGAATGTGAAATTAACACATTCTCAGTTTCCAGAGGCATTTGATTGCAATCGACTTTCCGAGTTCGCCTGAAAGCGTTGCTGGCGTTTATCTATCAACAGAAATCCAATACTGTGCACCGGAAAACTGAAATTTACACATCAATACAATGAAATCAATCTAACAAAACAGTTATCAATTTAATGCTGCATTGAATCCATGACTTTCATGCAACTTGAATTGTTCGAAATCTGCATGTTTGAAAAGAAAGACATTCATGCAGTGACTCAATAGGCAAAAATATTGGCTGCATATTTCTCAGAAAGTAAATTTGAAGAAATCAACCTAAAAATTTGAAGAATTAATCTAACGCTAGGTTTGATCTGCTTTACCGCAAAACTAGCATACAGTATCAAAAGTGGACTAAGCTTCAATGTCAGACCAACGCTGTGGCTTTTAGACCAACGTTATGGTCCCAATATCTGAATACCCATTTTCCCAAGTCGAATCAGTAAAACTCTCTAAAGTTTGGTCGAGATTCATAATTTAAAGTCAAAAAGTAAAACACCTTCCAGACGGGCCTTCAGCGTCCTGCGCCTTCTATAGATCTTCACACTGTTGCATCTTGACCGCTTCTATCGACCGATAGAAGGCGCAGGACGCCGAAGGCCCGTCTGGAGCGTGTTTTACTTTTTGACTTTAAACTATAAATCTCGATCAAACTTTGGGGAGTTTTGCTGATTCGACTTGTGAAAACATAAAATGATCTCCCGTCGACTGGTCAATTATATCCATTTTCTTTTAATGAAATAGCCATTTCAGGACAAGCAAACTGCTTCAAAATTCTACCTTATACTATTCATATAACATCATAACATGCTTTTATGATATTTTAGGTTGATTTATATTCGAGTTGAATGATCACGAGAACTACCCAAATATCTATCCATCTTGCCTAAAACATGATAGAACAAAATTATAGTTTTCGAAATTTAACAAAATTATTGAAAAGACATTTTTATTCATCCACTACTGAGAACTGTGATCATCGGTTGACTTCACAGAAGTATCAAACAAGGAAATCGGACTGAAAATGGGGATTTTATGGGGGTTTTAGAAGAGGGCTTCATCTAAACCGAAGCTAATACAATTGAAAATTTTGTTATTTGAAATTTTCCAACCAAACAACATATTAATTAATGTCACTATATCACACACTAGCAGCAGATTCTTTCTGCTTTGCTCTCTCCAGTCAAGTAATTTTTGAGATAGAAAGAAAATCCATATTTAAATCTGAGAATCGAAATGAAAAATACACTAGTTAACAACTACATAGGATCGCGTAGATTAATCAAAGCAAAGTCGACAGAATTGCCAAACATTTTTGTCTATGATTTGTCGAGCGAACTTGAAACTTTTCTCTTTCGTGGAACTTCATTTGTCTTAGCAAAAAATTTCCTCTTCAATTGTATTTTGTTTCAACATCGCATACGCATAAGACTTGCGACAAAATAGCGAATGGAGAGAATGAAAGCTGATATGAAATACGGAAGGCAATCATCGAACATTAGGAACTCGAAGAAAATTCACAAACTCGAAAATCAAAACTTTATTCTCATCTTGGAATATGTTCAAAACTTATATGATTGGTCAATATGTAAATCAAATGAGTCTTAGGAAAACTTTTGCACGTGGTTTCAGTCTTATATTTACAGACTTGTTGATTATTTACGTAGGCCTAAAAGAATTTTTCGAGATTTAAGCTCACCGTGAAAAATGTAACATGATTAAACCATATCAGACTAGAGAATTGACAGAATAATCATTCAGATCAAACTACTCATGATTTCTCAGACATTTTAAATTCAGTAGTTCTTGGCATTCAAGCAGAAACTTTTGAAAGGAGAGGGGATTACCCATAGAGTAGAGATGTATAGATAGAGTGTCAACTCAAAAAAGTATCTGCATACAGTGAAAATTTTTGCATCAAAAGATTCAATTTTTTGCGGAGATTGCGCTCCCGTGGTCCAAAACATTATTTGAGCACTTTTGAAAAAAGTCAAAATTTGCCAATTTATATACTACCAAGATGACTCTCCTATGTAAATAGTATGAAACAAGTTGGATATCAAAAGGAATGAATATTTGCTGAAAAGCATCCTAATAAGCGGAAATTAAGCTGATTATCAAGGGAATTTCATGAATTGTATTATAATGGAAGTCTTCAGGAAATAGTCGCGATATTATTCGTGCTTTCTTGACTGAAATTTCAGGTTTTTCATTCAATTTTCACCGGCGTGATTTTATAATTTGATCACTAATTTCATGTTTCATTTCTTGAATCTGAATAGTGATGCGGACCTACAATTGAATCTTTCAAAGTTAATTAAAGTCATTGTCCTTGATTCTGTTATTTTGCTCTACCAGTGGCAGCGGTTGCCTGTGATATGATCACGCTTAAGAAAATGCTGTTTGAGGTTGAGCATGAAAGTAATAGGAACCCATCGAATTGATAACTTCACAAACATCAAATCTCTCCAAGGCTGTCATGACACTGAGAATCTGTGAAATACCACCATTCCTTCTGCATTACAATCATGATCACTCAATTCCGCTGCAATCCCTGCAAAACTGCAAAAAATTGGCATATCTCATATTTGGCGACAATACCACCTTTATCTCCCTTGAGTTCATTTAATAAAATCGAAAGTGTATACACATTGGGGATTTAATAAATGAGGAGTTACCACTCTACCTAACATACTTACTCTATGGGAACGCCACTATTCATTGTCTTGTTGATCGGTGATCCGAAAACCGGCATATCTCTCCATGTATCGTTCACGGCTGGCAGATACTAGGCTTAGAAACTCGCAAAGGAAAATTTGAAACATCGGCTACTACTTAGATTAAACTACGAGAGCATATTCATATGTGGTCGAAATAGTCAGGAGACAAGCATGAAATAAAGAGGAAAAGAAGGCAATTAATAAGTCAAATCATCGTATATCAAAAACATCATGCTCCACTCGATTTCTATTCTCCAGCATCTTGGACCTGATCCTAAATCATTCTATGTCACCAGTGAGGCTCCATCTCGAGGACATGTGTAGATGCTGTCCGAATAACCATCTTAAGTGCTTAACCCATTTTTTCCCACTGTTCCCGTAGTGGGAACAAAAAAAAAACTTGTCTAGATCAATTATATATCATCATGGGAACAATATTGAAGCTGTATATTGTCGATGTAAGGAACCTTTATCATAATGTGCATGTATTTGTTTCTACAGTAGATTATAAGTATCAATTTGATCGGCGCGAAATTTGAATATTTGACTCATTGTATTTTTCAAGATGGTTCGTCGAAAAACGTGAGTATTGTGACATTCTTTATATTACGCAGAAAGTAACTAAATGACAAATCTACATCAGGATGCAATGGGTATTCGTTCTAATTTGTAATAATAGTATTTTCGAAATACCATTTTCCAAAAAATGCAACTGAATATTTCTGTTCCCGCAGCGGGAACAGTGGGCAAGGATACCCACAGGGTTTTTGACATATCTCAAATTGGATTGGGAGCGCTGTTAACAGGCACTGTAGTACTCACAGAATGTACAACAATCATCATTATATAAAAAACCATAAAGAATAGACAGAACCAACAAGTGGAGTCAAAAAAATAAGCGTGAATCGCATTTGAACCCGGGAGCTTCGGACTCGCAGACAGACCAATAGCACCCTGCACTATGCAATCTTTACTTAACGATCGCTGCATGAAGTATTTATTCTGATGCAGTGTTACTTATTGACATTTTTAGTAGCTCTGAGATATCGAATTTCGATAATAAGACTAGTAGAATGATGTACGATGGTTGGAACATCGCATGCAGTGATGAAATACGTAATCGCGTGAGGTTGAACGAGCGGCGTAGCCGCGAGTTTTACCGAATCGCGATATGTAATGTATGCGGATTATGACTGCAGTCTGCAGACTACATGTCAGACTGATAATGTCATCGTCTTGTTTTCAGGTACACCGTTGACGAAATTGTGTCAGTGGAACATGACGATGACATTTCACGCTGTATCGGTAGCCATACTTCCACCATCTGATGGCGAGTAGTCGGAGGGAGACAGCGGTGATGAAGATGTGATCGGATGTCATAAACTGGAAAATCTGAGCGGACGCGAACTTCATGCCGAGGCTGATGCCATTGTCTTAGAAAGGTCCGGAACTAGTCGCTCTCTTAGCGATAATCTGCGTGATGAGGACGATGACGACGGAAAACCGGTGGCACCTCCCCCGAAAAGAAGAAATATTGAAAGGAAGTGGGTGAAGTCCGACATAAGCAACCCCCTGAATGATTTCTGCTTTGATCAAAGGAACTTTCTATTGGTGATGATCCTGTGAAATACTTTGAATTGTTTTTTGATGAGGACTTATGTCAATACTTAGCTGACATATGAATTATGCTCGCAGTAAAGGCGATCATGATTTTTTTGTCAATTATGAGGACATCCATATGTACCTTATAGCATGCAGCATGTAAAGTACCTGACTCTAATCTAGAAGTCACGTTGATTTTTCTGTTTTCAAATAATTATGAAAGAATGAAGAAGTGAAGGTATCCACGTGTTGACTATTAGCTACACGTTTGTCAGACTCAAACTGCGGTCAGACTCACGCCGCGATTAGACAGACAGTGTGTGTGTTAAGTGTCACTCGTAAAGAATTCCCTGTCTTCGACCGGGTTGAATCACAGAGATGGACTGCTTCTTTGTGGGTTGCGTGCAGTGGCCGCGACGAGATGAAAGGCGTCGCAGAGCTGTTCTGCCGCGCGTGAACGGTACATTGATAGATTGGCTACAATAATGTATAGATTGGTTGTCGATGACATCAACAACCCATTGCTGATCATGTGTGGCTCGTGTTAGATTTTGGCCAATCCGTGCAATCTTAGCGACTGCCCCTGAGAGAGAAGGAAGAATGAAACAGAAAACCATCTGCAATTACACATGCATCCATTGGAGAGATGAAATAAGGACTTAAAGATAGCCCTAGGATGTAGCGCTTGGTGACCTACGCACATTGTACATGATTGAAATATGTTGGACATAAGCTTATACCTAAAAAATACATCCGGGGCACTGCCGCGAATGACCCAATGGCCGCTACGCCCCTGGTTATTGTATTATTGTATTAAACCCTTCACAGCAATTATCGAAACATGTATTCTAATCACATGAACAATTAATTGCAAAAAATCCATTTTAAAGCTGATGTGAGTGCTCGCTCAAATCAATAATAAAATAGTTCCATCTGAGTAGTGCCCGAGTTCCATCTAGCTTAAAGCGAAAAAATTAGTTTCAAAGAGGAAACTTTGTGGTGGAGCAAATGAAGTTCCACGAAAGAGATAGCAGCTCAAAATCTAGATAACTGTACTAAGCAGAAAACCTGAACATGTGAGTGGCATGCTAACATATTGTATAATGCAGGGATGCGGAGTCGGAGTCCTATCAGTTTTGCTGGAGTCGGAGTCTTATCAAATGGTAGGACTCCGGCCGATAACTAGACCCGAAATAGTATAATACAAACAAATTATTTATCCTCGTGCATAGCTGTCACAGTCTTGATTTCAACTTTTTCCATCAAACAAAAGTACAGATACAGCAGTGCATGCAAAGCTTGTAATAGTTGAGGGAATGAACCGTGATAGTGAAAAAAGGTTGTCTTTTCACTCGGTGATTTAGTAGAGAAGACAAGCCTTCCTAGTCTCGATCATACCTGCGCACCAAAGGTCACATCAGAGACAAAAATGAAATACTAGTTTGTTTGAGAACATTTCCTCTTACCCTCACGTTAATCGTGTGTGATGGCTCCTCTAAAACGCATATTAATATCGAAAGTGTACTCATATATTTTGGAGAAAGATGGGGACTTTCCTGCCTGGTAGAGACTGGAGAAAATCCGTGTTAAGCACACATCAAGAAGATGAGAGGAGCCGAGTCGCATGCATACTTCTGAAAGCGACATTTGATACATTTTCATCGAAAATGATTGATAATTGATGCAGCAATGACCACTAAAAATAGGTTCAGGTAAGCCTATAATGATCTATGATGCAGGTTGCAAGTTTTTTTAAAAAATAACTAGGCTACATATGTCTGCCAGTCGCATTCGGAGTCAGAGTCAATTATCAACCCCCGGAGTCGGAGTCCTATCAAAATGACCAAAAATTGTTTACCAATTTTAAATTACAAAAATTCCAATTTTTAAGTATTAACTTCGCGCATGATGGAGATCCTTTCTGCAAGCGCTCACAAAAATCCTCCATTTTCAGTTTGATTGCTCTGATAACATGTTTGACATACTTTGAAGTCAACCGATGAGCAAATTTCTCTGCAAAAGTTGAAGGAATTATTATGGGTAAGCAGGATCGTTATTTGGACAGTTATCGTGATCATTCAACTGTATTTATTGCCACTCGATTGTCACTCCATAATATCCATAAACATGTGCATTTGATTTAGTTTATGGTTGCAGAATGATAGAGATAATCTGTGTGAGTTTAATGTAAGCTCATCGTTCTTAAATGACATGTGAACGAGCTGTTAGAGTCAAGTTTCTGACAAAGTGCAACAACAGCACATACTTGCAATAATAAACATAGCACATATTTGAAAAATGCACATTGCAAAAAAGAACTTTGGAAGGTCTCTATTTGATTGAACACCATCCTCTATTACATCTTTCAGACAAGCATTGGTAGCTGAACAATTAAAGTTACTTGTAGCCCTGAAGAAATGCATTGACAACTATAACCTACAATAAATAAGGAGATAGCGTGTTTTTCAGTTAAAGCAAAACATTTGCCACAGGTTTCTTTGCACTTTTTAACGCCCTATCAAAGCTTCAAACTTTCGTATATAGATCACATATTCGATCACATACAGAAGTTTCATGCAAGCTTGATCGGTAGATCTAGATGTATCTCAGATATGTTTGTGGGGGACCTTAGAGAGTGCAGACCAATTGGAGTGATAGCATTTCGTGAAATCTCTGGATTGGCGATTATCAGGCCCGATTTCATTCAGTACCTGCAGATTGAATTTGTAATTGAAATGACACATGCATTCCCACTGTCTATTAATGGACAATTTATGACTATTTGAAACAACGAGTAGCGCTTAAGTCAAGTGCACAATTTTGCATTTAGTCAACCTGAATCCCGAGCTGCTGGTCATGCGATATTGCGATGTCTAACTCGTTGTCATGAATTCTGTCGTCTAAATCTTGGGACTATCAGAATTCAAGAGGTAACAACCTTTGGCTTCATCGATGTTCTGATTAGTGAATTCAATCTCGAGATCGGAACCATTTCAGACGTTCGAGAGCTTGAGATCACAATGACGAAATCTCGATTATTCGAGATTAGATTTTTTGTTTTACATGCGCTTAACAAATGAAAATTAATGTTATTCGCATAAACCATGTACATAGCCTATACGCACATGTTTAATGCTATTGTATGAAATAATAATTCTTGTTCTATGGGGGAATTCCCATATGGATTTGCAGCTTCTGGGAATGAAAAATCGCGTCACACAGGAACTCCCTAGCTATGCATGATTTCATGTACGAACACTCGTTCAGCATTGCAATCATCTCAAGCGTTGAGAGAGTGAATAGAAAAATTTTTACCTCATCAAGCAAATTTCATTGTGGAATCACATAGCAAAAAAATCGCGAGATTGATTCCGTCGCACGATTTATCAAGCGGAATCGATCAAATGCGCCCGCTACTACATTCTACTAAGAAATCCAAACTCAAAAACGCCAGCGTTAATACAACAAAGCTTGTTAAATTGTGTGCAGTTGACCGCTAAAAACATTGTTAACGAGAAAATTGGCGCAAAATTAGGTAAGTGTAAATTAAGTGAAATTGCACCAAAGGTGATCGAAGGTCGAAAAAATTATCGTCTTAAAGTTCATTTGCATGTTAGAATCCCGCATCAAAGAAAGCGCTCAATCTTCTTTCGTAGGGCCTATTGACAACAACTGACTACTTAATAAAGCAGAATATATATGCTTAGATAATCTATGGAACATCAGGTTTCATGTGGCACATCATTTATTAAATTTGAACCAGGACTTCAACACGAAATTTACTTTTGAAAATGTGCCGATATTTTTGTCCAATCAATGAAACGGTCTGGGGGGGACTGTTGAATTGGTTGATAAGACAGACGGTACACTTTTCCAAGAACACGTCTATATTTAGGTTTTCAGCGCAATTTGGCGCACTCACATCGGATGCGGGTTCCATTTCCAAGAACTAACTCAGTTCTGAGAAATCCTATCCTATGATTCATCAATGCATCTAATTTTAGCATCAATAAAAGTGAACACGACACGTCGTTGCATGTGTAACTAGGAGACTTCACGCACAGAACAAGCAAAGGCCATGAACAAACGAAATGTTTTTAACTTGCTTTCAAATTTCCTTAAACTAAATGGAGCTAAATTTTTCTGATTAACTCAAGACATTTAAATCAAAAGGAAATTAAATCACCAAGGAAATTATGAAATTTCATGAAAAGCATTATGGTTTAAGTCCTCAAACAAAAATTTGAGAACTTTTTCTGTTTCTTGGCTCAAATTTCGAGCTTATTAACATTGCAAATATAGATAACAGCTAAAATGCTATTAGGATCTGTTTAGGGATTCCAATCCCAGGATCCCGAAATCCCGGGATTGGGATATAATATCAGGACTGTCAATCCCGGGATTTGGGGGTCAAAATCCCTGGATTGAGAAATTTGCAATATAGCTGTATTCCGTCTAAAGTAAGACAAAATGTCGAAAATAAAACTGCCAGAAATCCATCCACTGTAGATACAGGTTCTCCACACTTCAATATAATCGTCAACGTTACGTTTTCAATAATCCATTGATAAAGCCTTTTGAATAAAGATCGAGACTTAAATTTGAGCTTTTCATTTGCCTAAGCTAACAGAACAGCATTTGGAAGCATGACCAAATTGAAGATGAGCATATTGCGAGTAATCCTACACAATATTGGGATTAGGAATCGAGCTAACCCTCGGGATTGAGATCTTTCGGCGGCATATTGCTCACTAGACCACAGCCTCCGGTTAATTTAATCCCAGGATTGATTTGTTCAGGTACAATTATTCTCATTTGACCACAGTTGCTATTCACAGCATCAGCTTAGCTAACGGTGAAAGGCATATAAAAGATTTTTCTAATAGCGCAATCCCGAGCTTGGGATCTTGGAATATCAATGTACCACTGCAATGCATTGAGGAAATAGTTGTGATTTTGATATCTCTTGTAGCTCTATAGTTGACATGTCTATATTTTGTCAATCTCGATCTCGGGTCAGGGCTTGTAATCCCGAATGTCGGGATTAAGAAAAGTTGTTTTTGTAGACAGGCCCTAATCCCGGGTCTTCACTATACCAATCCCGAACCTCAGGAAACTGCAGATTGAAAGTACAAAATTCAGTAATTCGCAACTGTTCCATGCTACTCTCAACGTTGTCGTTATCAATCTGTGCATAAAGCGAAGAAACGTTGAGTCAACTTGTCAATTGCGATATTGCAAGTAAACCGACTTTTGGCAATTTCGACTCTCTGCTATCTCCAGTTCCCACATCCCGGTATCACACATTATTAACATGCACATGTGCTTTGTCATAACATATTTACTATTTTACTCAATCCTGAAATCCCGTGAACGAGTTTTTTCGGGATTGTAAAATCTCTGTCCTATGATTAGATGACATAAGGGCGTGAGTATATAATCATCACACATATAAGTATGCTGACACAGCTGTATTGAATTACTGAGAAGTCATTATTTCGGATTTCTCCATCTGTTTAATTTCACACTCCACAGTACACTGCTCCAATTACTGTACTGTGGAGTGTGGAATTAAACAGATGGAGAAATCCGAAATAATGACTTCTCAATCATTGAACCCATCTGGAAAAATATTCAGCATATGTATTGAATTAGTATTTATATATTGAATTAGTAATTCAAAGAAAGATATTCAAAAGAATTCGAAAATCTATTCGGTTTCCACTAGTGAAACAGTAAAACATCTATAAAATTACTGCCAAAACATCAACAAAATTAATATATCAATCCTGGGATTTCAGGATTTGTACCAACCCACGGAATCCTGGGATTGCAATCCCTACCGGTATCCCATGCTTTGTAATAGGATATTTACGATTCTACTCAATCCATTCCGGGATTGAGATCTTCTGGGATTTTGGAATCCCTAGATCTGTTGAGTTTCATTTGTCTAAATCATGAACTAACAGAAAGCATCATAGAGTCAATAGAAATTACTGTGTAGAATTGAGTTACAAATGGTAAGAATAATAACTTGCTTTATGGTTGTAATTCAACTTATAGTATATGTGGATTAAATTTTCTTAAGCATGA
This sequence comes from Prostheceraeus crozeri, assembly GCA_907163375.1. Classification (NCBI taxonomy): domain Eukaryota; kingdom Metazoa; phylum Platyhelminthes; order Polycladida; family Euryleptidae; genus Prostheceraeus; species Prostheceraeus crozeri. The sequence continues at coordinate 752,711 of CAJQUW010002137.1, read as the reverse complement.
TTTTATGATGTCACCTTTAAGAAGTCAAGTTTTATTTTCTATCTGAATTGTGAACCCATTTATACCTTAAATTTATGATCATTGTCTTTGATTGTAATATGTATTGCTATTTCTGTATGAGAAAATTTATGACATGATAAACCTAAAGAAGAGAAAATACTCCTACTGACAAGGCTGAGCTTTATAGTCACTTCCATCAGAGTTAATTATAAGGCACTAGCTCTCCAAAGCAGTGTAATCCTTTCATGACAGTAGTTTTTTGATAATTTCTCCATAACAGTAAAAACATCACATCTCACTTTTGATACTAAACATCAAAGTGAGTTCATTTAAAGAAGCTGGAACTGCTATCACATTAGAGATAGTTAATGCTCTTGCTACTCCACCTTATTTGCTTACTATTGTAGTTCTATTAGCTCAACGGAAAATGAAATTGAATCCCGATAATGTTAAACAATTCCATTCCAACAATTCTCCATATGGCTTCAAAATGTTGGCCAATCTCCTGGCTAAACCGTGTAGCAGACTCTCTTTTGAATTTGCCACCGGTCTTAATGGCATTCCATCCTTGTGCACTTTTGGCATTCCAAAACCATGTCTGTTTTGCACCATGTCTTTGCATTGAACATATTTTAGACATATTTTTTTCAAACATAATATATTCATTGACACGGCTCCCTCAGAACACCTTAGAATTTTTTCTTACTCTAATGAAGATCGATTTTAAATTAAAATTGTCAGAATTTTCGATTTTTTATCGCAGAAATGTAATCTACTGTGTTTTTGACTTTCTTCTAGCCAACCATACGCCTGTGCTGATGACTAGAAATGCCTATGTGTGTGTTCTATGAGAGCCGTCTCATATCATGATAACAGAGATTCTTCATCAAGTTAAGGATTTGAATTGTTTTGCAAATGTGAAATTATTTGTATTTCAACAGCACTAAACAAATTGACAGAAAAAAGACAAAAGCAACAAGGAAAGTTACGGGGTAAAAGAGAGGTACAGAAGATATCAGTAGGTGTTGAAATTGTTGCGTTTCAACGAACAACCGATGGACGTGGAATTTCCTCGGACGATGGCGAGTGAAATCCGATGCGCTAATCATGCAAGCTGGCGGCCGTAACCCGCATTATCAGACACACGTCTTCCAATATCACTCAGAAGTCTAGTTGCTTCAGGAGCCTAAACTCCGGAGGTTTCAAATCCGAGAGGATGAAACAGATACTGATTTTTGAGATTGGGTGACTTCCGCACCTTCAACTCATCGGCTTCGGAAGCAGCAGAGGAACCTTTAACGCATGTTTTGTTACTATGCGATTTCGAGTCGTATCTACAATCGTTGCGTCCCACTTTTGCAACTTGTTTTATGCTCCTGCAAATTTTTAATTTATGTTGTTTTGCTTGATCCACTACAATTCAATTTAGATCTATAATTGTTTAACCTTATTTGCCTCAGGCTTTTTCTTGTCGGTGAAGTATTAAGGGGGCCATCTTCTAAACCATAAACTTATGTGGCTTAAAATTACAAGGTACATCATTTTTTCATTCCAAGTAGATCTTGTTATTACAAATATCATCTTAAAATTCAAACAATCATTTTGTTTCTTTCAAATTTCGTAATTGTATCTAAAATAGTCGACAGAATTTCATGAAAATCCAGTAGGATCTATTTAAAACATACTCTGTCTAGTGATGTTGTCGATCTTGCATTTCAAGCGGTTCTTGTTACTATGAATAGCATTTTAAATTTCAAACAATAATTTTTAAAAATTTCACATTTAGAAGTTGTATGTATATAACATACGTAATATTAGCAATCATAACGAGGTAAAAGGTATCTGAGCATCAATCAACAGAATTACTCAACTTAATCAACGTAATTACTCGACCATATTTCCTGAACTGGCAAACTACAGAAGTTGTAAATCAACTTTAAACTCTTAAAATTTTTTTCAACTTTAAAATTTTTATCAATAAAAGTAAAAATCCAAAATGTCGAAATAAATGGTCGCAAACTTTTTTATGCGGCTGCTGTGGTTAAAATATTTGGTCTACAAAAAGCAGCTACCACTCAGGGAAAGCCAACGTTAGGAGAAGTTAGGAAAATTCACTGAGGAGACCTTCCATCAATTATTCAGTGTGAAATAAAAAAAAGTGGGGCATAATGCCCCCTGAGGCAAATGAAGTTAAGAGTTGCAACTGCTTCAAAGCAAGTTTTATTGTAAAGACGCATGACATGTCGGTGTTCATTTCATACTGGAAAAGCAATACAATAGAAGTTTTCTTCCTCTGGATAATTGTAAGTCATTCCCAAGCAGAAAGAGAAGGTTTTGCTTAACATAAGATGGATCTGTTTGAATAGAATTTGACTTTATATTTATATTGCAGCAAAAGGGTGTCATGCACATTTATATGCCATGCTGTAAATTTACAGAATTCAACTTGTTGCTGATATGCATGACTTCTGCTAAAATTGGCAACAAAGTGATTTTTACTCATTTGATTAACGTACTTATGTACTCATACATCGCCGGTAATAGTTGTTGTCCGATGAGCATGGAATTGTCATCAATCTACAGTTAACAAGTCTTCGGGTGGGATTATACAAGACCTATTAAGATTAAAACATGAAATATTGGGTATGGGGTGTAAGGACGGGATAGTATACTCCCGCTATATCACTGTAACACTTGCTCTAAAATCGTGCCGGCATCCTTGAATGCAGTCATAATGATATCCAAAGAGATGCCTCTAATGCGGAATATTCCTCTAAACAGAAACATGCTCATGACCTATCTTCAATTACATTCTCGACGGACAAAGATGCAACGAAGAAAGTCAAAGTAACAACAGATTTGACGAAGAGAGTGGTTATGATAAAGCGAGATAAAGGAAATGGAACAGTCGCCATGACACGTGAGTGACCAATACAATGAGCGAATGGGCATCATTTTACGTTAAGGTTGATAAAGATGGTATTCCTCCGCGACCAGCTCTGTCGATGGTCGGTTCGACATAGCAGTTGATTTCTCGATATCTCTATTTGATTTCTCAATTTTACGATCGTCTGAGACTAATCTTATCAAGCTTCGATACTTATAATGTGGAAGATTCTACAGGTTTTTCCATTTATTAATATAGATCTGTCAGTTATTAACGGCGCTGTGTATTCATTAAACATAATTTTGCAATGAGCTGCGACATCTCGCATTGAATAGCAGCTGCAAGTGTCTCCTGATCATCGCCAATATCGCTCATGAATAGAAATTTGTCAAATTAACAGCGAAAGTTGTAAATAAATGGCGACATTTTGCACTCGATAACTGAGCCGTCGTCAATATGAATGTCTCACGACATAGACGTGTAAATTCTGAGATTGATAGACAACGCATCGTTGATGTGTATCTTGATGAGAATCGAGATTATGTTGAAGTTGCTGGTTCTCTTGCCAATTGACGGGCAACGTTATTTCACGAAAACGGGGAGGACATCTACCTGGACTTATGGATCACGAAATGCAGGAATGCATTGTTGGCATTGTTGAGGAAAATCCGGCTTTCACGTTTGAGCAAATAAATGCTTAGCTGCGTCGGAGTCTCCCACTCAAGCCATACCGGTATGTTTCCATCAGCATCGAACTGCATTGCTGTATCGAACACACGCGGGTTGTTGTTTTCTACAGCATATGAAGGAGTAAATAGAGATCTATTCAAGGGGTTTTTGATGAACGTGTCAGCTACTGCCGGAGCACCATGATATTCGATAATGCTCCGCGTCACAGTCGATCACATGAAGCATCATTGGCGGTTCAACACCAAATTTGCAGAATTTCACCCCATACTCACCCTTCCTAAACATCGCAAAGAATGCTTTTAAGTGTGTGGAAAGCAGCCATCAAGAGAAATTTGGAGGTGGTACGAGACCAGATGCTTCGACAGGATCACCAGACGCGCATGGCAACACTGGCTCAACTGTCAGGGCAAAATCTCTCCAAAATCACTCCCGAGGTTTGTGAAACTTCCTGGAGAAAGCTATGTCTGCTAATTCCTCGATGAATGACACTAGAAGACGTCACTGACAAACATGCCTAATTTTTTTGTGTAATTTTACATTTTAGTACACCATAGATTCTGGATAACTTGAATTTCTCGGTATAATTAGAAATTATGGTAGGATAGTCACAACAGAGTTGGAAGTGGGTCGTGGGTCAGGTGGGTCACAAAATCGCGTGGGTCACGTGGGTCGTGGGTCATGTTTTCCGAAAAATTGGTGGGTCAGGTGGGTCGTGGGTCACATTTAGATTGGGTCAGGTGGGTCGTGGGTCAGACTTCGTTGACCCACTTCCAACCAGTTTGACCCATGATAGATTTGACAATCTCAAATACAGTAAACTGCGCGGTCAAATGACATTGTCAATTTAGTTTTCTCTGCATTCGGTGATGACTCAAGAAAATCAATCAGACAAACTGCTTTAGACTTGAATCTCACAAGAGCAACAATTCAGCGAATCCTTCATGAAAAGCAACATCAGACCTTAACGCCCAACACTTAAGCATGAATTAAATGAAGATGACTTCGATAGGCGGGTCGACTTTTGTGAGTGGTTTTGCGTGAAACAGTAACCGATCCAGACTTTCGAAACATGATCGTATGGTCTGATGAGGCCACGTTTAAATTGAATGGTCGACTAAATCACCACAACAACATCTATTGGGCCGAAGAGAATCCTCATCAAATTTTACAGCATGATGTTAAGCTCCTTAATGTTACCGTATGGGCATCTTTCTTCGCGCGACTTGATAGGTCCATTCTTCTTCAACGGGACGGTGGATGGTGAGAAGTATCTGGAGCTTCTACGTCCCCATGTAATATCGGAAATTAGGAGATTGCATCCGAATGACGAGGAGCTGCCATACATTCAACAGGCTGGAGCTCCAGCTCATTATGACTCCATTGTACGAAGTTATCTCAATTCCTGAGTTGGCAATGCCATCACGTCATGGATTGGACGTCGTGGTGACATTGAGTATCCCCCAAGAAGTCCTGACCTAACTCCATTAGACTTCTTTTTTGGGGTTATTTAAAAAAACGAAGTCTACAAGAATCCACGTCCTCTCAATGTGCAAGAAATGAGAGATGAAATCACATTAAGTGCAAGAAACGTTCTGATGGATCTCATCTCAAAAGTCTGTCGCTCTGTGACCTCTCACTGTTATGAATTAATCGCTGTCGATGGACAGCACTTTGAACATTTACGTTGAGAAACATGTACAAAATTTTCCGCACTGTTAGTTTGAAATAAATATCTGTATTATTTGACTCAGAAGTTAATAGTATTAACTGCCTACATAGTTCTGAGACACCCTGTATTAAATCAAAATATTATCAACATACATGCTTCATATCTAAAGCATTTAGCCGCTCAATATACTTTCGCATCAAACATGTTCCATGCATCTCATTGCTCATTAGATACATGATAATCTGAATCATCTGAATAATGTAATAATATAATCTGAATATAATATAATAATATAATATAATCTGATAATTCATACGACGGTCATTGATATAGACTTATCCCTTTCACACAGACTTATTACGGCTGGAGCTCTGTGAGGAGATATTTTGACACTTCGAATCGATGAAAAGTTTCGTTTTGATATTTGATCTGGCATCAATAAAAATAGGAATATTTACTTGATGTCGCTAGTGATTGCTATCACAACGTACTCGTACATGTAGCGGCACTCAAATATATCATTTCATCTAGGTATATGTACATTATAAGCAAATTTATGAATTATAACCTTGTCCTCGTGCAATTTTCTATTCACGCGTTACGCATGCTTACTCCATTTGCTTTTCAATGAATGTCGTTCTTACATCAAATATACAACTTTCTACTAAAAATTGACATTAGCGGAAGTAAATGAAATTTGAATCGATTGCCATGAGAAGCAACAAAATATTAGGTAGACGATTTTTCTGGGATAATTTTCACACATGTAGTATCTAGCATAAAAAAATACATGAATAAATGATTTAGGCTTAGTGCAATCTTAATTTTTGACTTCATTTGATTAAGAAATGTAAAATTTGAAATTTAGTCTGTAGGGACCTCGACCTAACTAATCATCTCTCTACGAGTTATATAGGTAGCACTAAAAAAGGATAGTCAAGAATTGTAACAAGAAACGGAACCTTTGGCATTTGCGGTGCATGAACTTGCTTATAAGATAATTTTGATGAGGCTACATGTCTGTTTATCATGTGACAAGTGATCTGATACACTTGAATCTTCATAACAAATCTTAACAACAACTTTGATACTACGAGGCCTCTACCTAGATAGACCTAGAATCTTGAATGAAAATGAAACTAAAGATGATATCAGAAAAGGAAATTGTACTGACATCATTCACCCTTGCAGCATGTGGGTCAGGTGGGTCAAATGGGTCAAAGATGTGGTGGGTCAGGTGGGTCGTAGGTCAGGGTACCCTGTGGGTCAGGTGGGTCGTGGGTTGTGTTTGAAGTGTGGTAAATTACCGGTAATTTACCGGTAAGATGGAAATAAATTACCGGTAAATTACCGATATACAATTGATCATTTTTCGGGGTTTCCTCATTTTATTTTGGTATGACAAAATTCCAATACACCCACAATTCTCAGGTAGCCTAAAGAATTGAGAGTTTCTTAAAATTACTAAATCATAGCTTATGCATCTAACCTATAAATGTATTCAACTAGGTGTGCATTAATGATTCGATGCTAATAGTTATACCCACACAATTAGACCGGTCGTCTCTTCTTCTGCTTGACTAGAAAGGAAACATAGGAACATGTAACGTTAATAAAATGGCACAATCTGCTGACATATTACCATACCAATCGAACAATAAGCAGCCAGTTCGATATTAAATACGCCAAATTGTGCGAAGCTTGAGTGACTGTTATCAACCGGATCACACAACAAAGAGACACGCAGTCGACGTTAAGTTCTACAGAGAAGTTTGTGAGCGTTTTTTCGTGCGCATGCAAACTTTTTAAATAATGATCGGAGGGCCCAACATTATCGAGAAAACCTTTGCGCAATGATCTGAATTCTTTGAAGCTGAAGGAATCGTGACGATGGATCATTTTGAAGGAATTCACAGCAATCCGCAAGCGGCGCTCGACTATTTTTCCTATCTCTGCAAGGTATGAAAAATTTCTTTTTGCCCACTTAGTAAGTTCCTACATGTGCCATCGTTTTGAATCAGTTTGCACTTCCAACAAAGTGATGCACTTAAACAATCTAATTATGTGATTATACCATTCACTTTGCTATCACCATCACTTAGCAGTAGGCCACCTACTAAAAAATGCCTGAATTTATCAAATTCCACACTAGTTGCTATCTCTTTAACACCCATTTAAAATATTCTAATTCTGGTCTCTCATTGGTTGAGACGATCGCTATTGCTCTCTTATCACCTTTATGATGATTGTAGCCTGCGCGCGAATGGTCAAATTTTATCAGGTGGCTACAATAGGGACGATATCTGCATATTCTTTCCATATATGATCTCTCTCTCTCTCTCTTTCTCATATTATAGTAATATTTAGTACTAAGTTATCAAAATACATTTCTTGAAACAATATTGTCTCCATGTATCTAAATTTACTACGCATAGATTTCATGCTCCTTCTATCATTGACAACTACAGGGTGCTCAGTAAAAAAACCAGGAAATTTCAAATGCATGATTTGTGTATTACAAAAACAATAATGAAGACCCGGAAATATCAATAATGTTCAAAATGAGAACCACTGACTTTCACACAGCCCTTCAAACGTTGCATCCATGCAGAAGTGGCTGATTGAATGGTTCTGTCGGGTATTCCATTCCACGCTTCTGTCAAAACATCTTTAAGCATTTCAATGTCAGTTATCTGTCCACGCTGTCGCTGAAGATGAGATAATAATTAAATACTCCATATACAGAAGTCCATGACGTTTAAATCTGGGCTTTTTGAAGGCCAATCACTAACTCAATAAACTCAATAAACTCAATAAGTTCAATAAACTCAGGTATGTTTTCTCTAAGCCAATTAATTGTTGCGACTGCTGTGTGGAGCTTTGCGCCATCTTGTTGTCACGTCCATGGTTCATTTTGCATTATGCGATTGATATCTTCGAAAACCCGAGGGCACATTTCTTCTCGATGAACGTCCTGATTTACTGTCTTCTTCTTCTTTTTTGAATTTGGGATGTGGTCTTGGCCAGCTTCAATAAAGTAAAGATTTGACTTCCCAAACCAGGAAACCGCAGCATAACAAACTATCGACTTTTGCTGAGTGTCGATTTCTGCCAAAATATGGTTATCATCGATGCAGTGGCGTGCGGTGGTTTCAAGCAGTGGGCATGCGATATATTTAGTCTACCATAGTGCATGATAACATGTATGCCTAGCTTTTATGCCTAATCTATGTACATGGTGCATGTTATAAGTTATATGTACATGTACATGATCAGCTTATCACCAGCTAATACTTATTATAATTTCCAACACATTCATCTACATGTAGAATTCACAAAACAACTAGTATTATACATTGCAGATATATTCTGTATAAAATCGAAAATAAAAATCATTTAAAGATTAGATCCATTCTTCGAGACTTCTTGATGAAGTCATTGATGACAGTGTCGTAGAAGACGGAGGAGTTGTCCTGTAATTTATTCAACAACTCCTTCTCGATGGCGATAACGGCGAGAGCTGACAATCTCTCTTCACCTTGACTGGTCCTAGTGAAAGAATTGATCCGCCTTAGTGCAGAAAATGATCGTTCACAGGACGCCGTGGTACTGGGAAAGGTCAGTGCCAGTTTCGTGAATTTGTTTGTCTCAGGCAGCGTTGCACCCAAATTTTGTCTTTCGAAATAAACATTCAGTTCATGGATATTGTACGTGCGAAATTCATTACTTTTGTAAAGAACGATCAACTCATTGCGCAACCGAGGAAAATCAAATAAATGGCCGTAGCCTACTTGTCTTTAAACTCGTCAAACAGAGTTTACGGAAATTGCTCACAGTAACATGATTACCGCCAGATTACAAAGCGTGTGGCTTTCATACATTGTGTGCACTGAGTGGCATGCACACAACTACAGCGAGAGTTTTCCTTCCCTAATTTGCAAGCATGCGATAGAGCGACCGAATGCTCCCGCCTTTGTACGCTGACGCCTGGCTTCATCGCCGCTGTATGAGGAGTCAATGCATAATGAATGGGAGGTTGGATGCGACGATGCCTCCACTAAATATTCGCCCAGTTATGTAATTCATTTATGAAGATGGAATTTTGTGATGTCGTCATACGCCCTACTGACAATTGGAAGGTCATTTAACTGATACTTGATGAAATAAACGTGTTGAACATAATGAATAATCAGATTACTCAAATTTGCATACGCATTCGCCGCATGCATCGCATACATGGACCGCACGCCACTGCATCGATGTCAGTCTTTACGTTCACTACTCTGTAGATACGCTCATTCTGCGAATTTAGTGTGGCGTTGAGCATGATTGCTTCGTCAAAGAATCAAACCGACTTCCACGAATCTCCTGGTTGAAACTTATCGATCATAAACATTGATTTTTCAAGTCTTCTTTCTTTATGAGCATCTTTTAGGTTGTTACACTTGATTCTTCGATAGCATTTTAGCGATGACATTTTGAGAATGTCATTCACAGTCCTACCGTCGGCAGCAAAAACAACGTATCAGCAAAATTTAAGATTTTCAGTAGAGGCATTTAAAGTTTCAGACTTTACATGTTATATAACTTTTGATTGGAAGATCCGATTTTCAAAATTCTTTCTTCATGGAAATCGTCATCATCTATTTCAAATGATCGTATAAAAATTAACACTGTTTTTGTTGCACTAATATCTACTTTAATCACAAATGTATTTTTGCGGACTGTATCAAAGCACACATAACATACTTCGGCAGCAAGAACAACGTATTTCGTTTCACATGAAATTTTAATTTCTAAGTCAATCTGCTAAAACAACGTATTTCGTGTTAAGTGTAGAAATTCTAAAGTTCTATCATTTTGCAGGATGTGAATGGGCCTACAATGTATCTTATTTCTACATTATCATTGTAGCTTCCATCTTCCCACTGATTTTGATTATCAGAATCATACACGTGCAATAAACAAATAAGCAAAGAGACAATTTGTTTGATTACATCATAGATATGATTTGATTGATTCCAAAGATCAACGCTTGACTTTTATGACATGCAAATAAGGCAAGTTTAAAGAGTTCTTTATTTCCTACTAGTAGGCCTACTGAACGAGATCCAATGGATTTTTGATGCATCGATTGGATTTCGACTGGTTCATGTTTTGAACATCTCTTTCGTGTATTGGAAAATTCTTTCACCAGACAGGGTACAAAAATGTTTAAGCGATGAAAGTCTTCCTCAGATAGGTCTCGAGTCTCTAGCCTCTTCCGAGAGGAGTAGAAGAGCCTCTTTAAATCACAAAAGTCCCAGATGTTTTCCGTTTTTCTGATTTTTTCTCCAATACTGGCATGCACACTGTCATATGGCATGAAAATGTGTCCCTCTTCCAAGTATTTGATTGCAAGGGCTTTCGCACGAATTCTTAAATCATTTGCTAAACGAATTAATTCGCAAAAGAGGAGTTGACTTTATTCTGAGCGTTGCAATTATCAGTACAGTTAACAGAATGATGTCTTCGTAATCTCGGCAGTAAATCATTATACTGTATAATGAATGTGTAAGGATGCGAGTGGCAGAATGTGCCACTCGTATATTTCACGAAAATCGCACCAACCCGAAAACTCAATGAAACGGCGATGATGAAGTCAGTAAAAGCTCAATGGCGTTTCATGAAATAAACGAGTGGCACATGCTGTACACTCCATCTAGATCGAATCTAGCCGTTTTTTTTTAACTGGCACATGCATTTTTCACAGTGTCATTTTTGCTGTTTGGTTTTAATTTCTCCGCAAGCACGGTGTTTGGATGGAGAAATTCGCTGGCACATATTTTGGTAATGCTTATGTGTCTATTCCATCATGTTTTGTAGTTTTTATTGTGTATTTTAGAAATAGAATTCTAGTGGCGGTGCTAAATTCACTTCACTGCCATAACGAACTATCGGCTAGCAACTAGCGATTTCTGCCAAGCAAGAAGCAATTCCTTCAAAGTGTTGAATTGCTCATGCTGGCACACTCCTAATGTATCGATCTGTGAGATTTATCTTCATGTTGGCCAACTATCTGTCTACTTTCTGACAATCTAGTATCAGTTTAGAGAATACGCATGGCCTCGATGCAGTGATTCATGGTCCTATTAAGTTGAACAACGGCAGTTCAGTCTGTCGTTGTGTCAGTCAGTGCTTTAAACAAGCTGTAGGCTTCTAAGACGTACCAGGGATGTGGAGTCGGAGTCCCGGAGTCCTATCATTTTTGCTGGAGTCGGAGTCCTATCAAATGATACAACTAGACCCGAAATAATGTAATACAAACAAATCATTTATTCTCGTTCATAACTGTCATTGTCTTGATGTCAACTTTCTCCGTCAAACAAAAGTACAGAGACAGCAGTGCATACAAAGCTTATAATACAGATTGTTTCATAAAAAATGGATCACCCTTAAACATCGCCTTAACTTCAACTTTGTCTAACTCCGCCAAACTTGAACGAATTTCTCTGAAATTTGGAAGATAAGTCAGTTGTGCTTAATCATATCATTGTTGGAAAGCATGAATATTGAGTTGTTTTCCTGTTATAGATAAAAAAGTAGTAGATAATTTGATCTTCATTTAGCAATGTTACACAAAATCATACCTCACTCTTATAAAATTATATTTGTTTCCTTTGTTATGTAATATGTTGTTCTACAAGCCGAAAGCTATCAAGCAAAACAAAAATAAAGAAAATCGGTCAATCAGAGCCAGTATAGCACCATTATCATCAACAATAATGTAACTGCTACATGTGATTAACTGGACTTCATGTTCCATAGCTTCCTGACTTCGTTGCGGTGGTGTTGGCAGCACTCCTGATTGCTTTCAGCTAGAAATCTATCTCTTACCGGTTGAAACAATACAAAGCACAAATGAACAATAACGAGATCGCATTCACAAAAGGCAAAGTGTCAGCCTTGCTAGAACGAGGGTTTTCTTTGCGAGCTACAAGCAAGCGACTAAATGTCCCTTACACAAATGTGCATCGATGGCATAATGATGATTTTCGACTCTGTCGTAAAGAGGGCTCTGGCCGTCCACGCAAAACATCCAAACGTAGAGACCGCCTAATTTTGAGATTCGTTAAAGTTGATCCAAGTCTCTCGTTAACTGTGATGGCTGCACTAGACTCGTCTATTTCTACGTTCTCGTTCTCCTGATCTGAATCCCATAGAAAATGTATGGAGTATTCTAAAACGTAACGTTCGTCGTTCACTGCTACCTACAGATGGCGTATCACAACTTACGTCACTGTTAAAAAGAGAGTGGAGAAAGTTGGACGAGTCAAAAATCAACGATATCATCGAATCAATGCCTAGACGAATTGGTAATGTCATTGACAATAAGGGTAGGACCACAAAATATTAGCTTCTTAAGAACCGTTACTGTATCATAGCTTATCAGATTATATAAGGACATTTAAATATATTAGGGACATGAAATAACATGAAAAATGCTTTCTGTATCATACTTATGTTTTATTTAGTCAAATTTAAGATGATCCACTTTTTATGAAACGGACTGTAGTTGAGGGAATGAACCGTGATAGTGAAAAAAAGGATTGTCTTTTCACTCGGTGATTTAGAGAAGACAAGCCTTCCTAGCCTCGATCACACATACGCGCCAAAGGTCACATCAGAGACAAAAATGAAATACTAGTTTGTTTGAGAACATTGCATCTTACCCTCACGTTAATCGTGTGTGATGGCTCCTCTAAAGCGGATATTAAAATCGAAAGTGTACTCATATTTTCGTACCTTCTGTAATTTTCGCATGTGCTGCGTCTACCGACTCTCAGTAGACCATTGAATAAAGATTATTATTATTATCATTTTTTGGAGAAGGATGGGGATTTTCGTGCCTGATAGAGACTGGAGAAAAACCTTGTGAAGCACACATCAAGAAGATGGGAGGAGCCGAGTCGCATGCTTCCAACTTAAACCGACATTTGATCAACTTTCATCGAAAATGATTGATAATTGATGCAATTATCACTAAATATCGATTCAGGCAAGCCTATAATGATTTGTGATGTAGGCTGCCAGTTAATCTTTCATAAAAATAAGCTTATATACTTGCCACCCGGAGTCGGAGTCGGAGTCCTATCAACCCCCGGAGTCGGAGTCGGAGTCCTATCAAAATGATAGAACTCTGCATCCCTGAGACGTACACAAAATCTTGAATCGATAGTTTCAGTACAAGTATAAAGCAATTTTATTGATTATGCAGTACTTTACTGTCAATTTGAGCTTCTTACTTTGAGCTATTTCACTCTTTTGCGTTGTTTTACCTGCCATTATTCAGCAACCTCATTTGAAATGATGGCGAGAAAAACAGCGTATCATAACCATCTTTTTGGATTGCGAGAAAGAAGAACAGCGTAAAACGAAATACTACTTTATTCCAGTACGGAAAAGATAGTTACTCTGAAATACGTTGTTTCATAATTTTCTATTTCCCTTGGTATTAATGGTATGAATATAAGCTTTTAATATACGGAAAAGATAGTTACTCTGAAATACGTTGTTTCATAATTTTCTATTTCCCTTGGTATTAATGGTATGAATATAAGCTTTTAATATACAAAAGTTCGAGGTTCAAATAGTCATTTAAACTACTGGCAGCAAAAACAACGTATTTCGAAATACGTTCTTTTTCCTACCGACGGTAGAGTCCCTAATGACATATTCTGTTGGTGTGATATTTCCTTTTGACTACGATGCCCTCTTCGTGGTGAACCAACTGGCGTAACAGCCAAGTCGCAATTCTTAGAAATCGCAACAATTCTTGGAATTCACAGATGTTACAAACTATGCAAGCATAAATTTGGAATTTCCTGCTTTCATACTGAACACCCTATAGTTTGGATTGTATTTATAGAAAGCTAGGGATCTGCAGTGTATAATTTATAGAATATTATAGAGCGTGTGGCCTTTCCCTAGAACAATGTTTATTTGCCGTCAAACTTTTTGATTACTATGGTCTATTTGGGTGAAATACCAACAAACTTCTTAAAAAAGTCAATTTTTGATTTCTCAATTGCAATATCTATGACAAAGAATAAGACGTTGAGCAAAATCCAAGCCTTCATCAGAATCAGAATAAGCCAAGTGTGTATTTAGTTAAAATCAAAGCATATTGGTGCGCTCTATTTGAAGTTATACGGACTTGAATATAAATTACCGGTAATTTACCGATAAATTACCAGTAAATTACCGGTAAGGTAACTTAAAATAAATTACCGGTAATTTTTAAACACTAGTCGTGGGTCATCTTTTCGTGAAAAGCCGGTGGGTCAGGTGGGTCGTGGGTCACATATGCCATAGGTCCGCTGGGTCATGGGTCAAGTTTGGTTGACCCACTTCCAACTCAGAGTCACAATAGGGTGAAAAATGTCGCTAAACAATGGTAGATATCTCGACAGCTTGCGAAATGTCGTTTATCATTGAGAAATGTCGTCTACTGAGCGATGTCGTTAATCAATGACAGTTCGGTTCAGTAAGCCTAAGGGAGAGGGGGCGTGGGCATTTCTCTATATCCATGTCCTCCTCGCTCGGTCGATTCCTCCATTCCAATCGAGAATGTTGGAAATCCACTCTGTCTCTTTCTTCCACGTCTGCTTTTCTTCTCACATATTTCTCCTTCAATAGTTGCCAGCACCAGGCTGTCTCCTCGCCTTTTCTACTGGCCATACTTGCGAAGCTTTATTTCTTATACATGTACATGTTTTAACATTCCATCGTCTTCCGTGATTCCAATATTTCTCCTTGCCCATTCTTCATACGCCTTTCCGTCCAGCTAACTTTCCGAGATGAAATTGTCAAAATGAAAATCGAAGATATGGGCCATCTTTTGACACTACAAAAGCTTACTTACCAAAGTACCTGTGAAAGAGACCATCAATGTAGTATGCGATGAGCTATATCGGAATGGACGACCACCTCCAAAATTGCTTGAAACGGTGCTATCCGAAGAAAAATGCCGTCTGCTGTTATCTATTTTGACTCAAAATATGCAATTCGTTTTCAATAAAGTCGTAAACAAGCCAGGGATGCGGAGTCCTATCATTTTGATAGGATTCCGAATCCGACTCAGGGTGGCAAGTACACAAAGCCTAGCTTTTTGAAAAATTTACTGGTAACCTATAATTTATCATTATAGGCTTACCTGAACTTATCTTTAGTGATCATTGCTGCATCAATTATCAATCATTTTCGATGAAAATGTATCAAATGTCGCTTTCAGAAGTATGCATGCGACTCGGCTCCTCTCATCTTCTTGATGTGTGCTTCACACGGTTTTTCTGCAGTCTCTACCAGGCAGGAAAATCTCCCATCCTTCTCCAAAATATTTTAGTGCACTTTCAATTTTAACATGAACTTTAGAGGAGCCATTACAGACGATCAACGTGAGGGTAAGAGGTAATGTTCTCAAACAAACTAGTATTTCATTTTTGTCTCTGATGTGACCTTTGGTGCATAGGTGTGATCGAGGCTAGGAAGGCTTGTCTTCTCTATTAAATCACCGAGTGAAAAGACAATCTTTTTTAACTATCACGGTTCATTCCCTCAACTATTACAAGCTTTGCATGCACTGCTGTATCTGTACTTTTTTTGTCTGACGGAGAAAGTTGACATCAAGACAGTAACATCTATGTGCACGAGAATATATAATTTGTTTGTATTCTATTTCGGGTCTAGTTATCGGTCGGAGTCCTATCATTTGATAGAACTCCGACTCCGACTCCAGCAAAAAATGATAGAACTCCGGGACTCCGACTCCGCATCTCTGAAACAAGCAAATGGATGAACTTGCGATGGTTTGTCCGTTAGGTGTTTCATTCAGCCAGATATTTATAGGATGCAGAGAAAGCAATTCGAGAATTCTTACCGTGAAAAATTGAAATTTTATTGTCCATGCATAGATGACACCTTTATTGCTGTTGACGATGGCTCTACAATTCTTGAATTCCTCAAATATTGTATAATATTAACTTACATTAAGCCATAGGTATCTCAAGGGAGCCCTCTGATCATTTTCTGAACGTGCAGAAGGCGATATTCAAACATCAATTTATCAAAAGGTATGTTTTACAAGACTTAACGACAACTTTGGCTCATTCAGTCCAATGGCTCATTCAATCCCAGTGTTTTGGATTAAAACATCTTGTCATCCGCATCGGTTGAAGATCAAGTTCCACAATGCCGAAAACCATGCGGTGCAAGGTACTTCGGCAGAAGTGAAAAATGCTTGGAAACCGCCGGAAAGCTCACATACAAAAGTAATGCTTTATCGGATACAGATCATTTCTTTAAAGTTTTCAAGAACTTGCATTCCAATTTTCAGCTTGCAGTGGCGAAGAGTGTGGGTAGCTATCAGACAACATAGTCGAGATTTGTGCGCCCAAAGAGATGACTTCTCTTATTGACATAACGTAATTCGCTTTCTGAAGCATTTCTGAAAGGTAGCACTATGTACTGTGTAGTAAATTTAAAAGTAGCATCTTTGACTATATCTTTAGCTCTTTTTTGCAGCTTGTCATTTAGCTTATTGATCTTATCGACATATTTATTGTCTTTACCATAGAAATCCGACATTCTGCAATAATAAATGAGACTTCAATTCAATTAGTAGTAATAGTTAATTTCAAAATTGACCGTTCTGTTCTCGGCTAGCACTGCGTAAAGTACATTGTGATGCTCCTCTCGTTGTGATTCATCATTTCATTTAATTCGATTGGTCCGAAATCATTTATAAAAGACGAAGTTTCTTTATTTTCGTGCCATAAGGCAAAGCTAATCCGAAATTGATTTTTCATTTTAATTTTTACCACTTCATTTGCTGGCAAAGAAACATTTGAAAGTATAAATTAAGAGACAAAAATTTTTCGGCAAAATTTACGCTTTTCTTGTCATTAGACGTTGGAATGTGCGATTGAGATAAAAATTGCAAAATTCAATTACAGTTATAAAAGAAGTTATAAAAGAAGTGATGGCTTGAGGGCCTCGACTCTTGAAGCGAATAGCTGCAGATGTTTGTAGCCCACTAACACACATCATATCGCTATCAATTAAGCATCGCATGGTACCTGTGCGATGGAAGATGGCGAATATAAAAACAATTCCGAAGTCCAAACCGGCCAGTCTCGAAAACCTGACAGCAATTTCATTGTTGCCTGTTTTCGCTACGATCATAGAAACGATTTTCATTGAATCCATTAAAGACGATATTGTAAATTATTACGGCTTAAATCAATTTGGTTTTAGGCCCAAAACGTCAACTGTCCACACCCACATTCACATCCATGACTTCCCTACCAAGAATGGTGATGATCGCATACAATATTGGCTGTTCAGTTATTGCTTTTAATATGAATAAAGCGTTCGATAGGGTCCTCCATTCAGATATAATAGTAGTAATAGTATAATTTAGATTGCTGTTCTCCTATAATGATTGTCATGAGTGAGTCACACAACGAAAATATAGAGAAAGTACGTCGTCGTTGCCACCGAATAATATGTGGAAATCATTGCGAGTGCAACTTTTTCACGCCTCTTTGGGTTCGCCGATATCATCGTGCTTCGGATCTTTTGTGTCAATTAGAAAGTCCTGATAACATTCTTCAAGAACTTTGTCCGAAGCGCTTCCAGCGTTCAAAGAATTTTGCTCTACCGTCCATCCACTCTTTGCGCCGCTAAAACTCATTCTTTCCTTTCACTGCGTCTCTACTGAATCACTCACCGTTAAGTACCTTGCATGTCATTAATTATTTCATTGTTTCGTAAACTCATCTCAGCACAAAATTCTCATTTTTCATGTTGTTATTTGATGTAAGTAATGATTTCTTGTAGTGGAACATTTTCATTTATTTGACAATGTAAACACTTACTACTAAACCTATGGGCTGTTCACACAGAGACGCACAGAATCGCACCGTTTCCAGTGTGAACACACTTCAGGTAAGTAATCATCAGTGTGTGTATGTGTGTATCAGAGTAGTTTAGAGTTCATATCAAGTTTATCAATTTCTATATGGATATTTGCATTCGCTATGATAGACATGAATTTCAAAATGAACAAATTAAGCTCGATTGTGCATCGAAGACGAGGGCGCAGAGGAAAAGTATTTTAATGATCGGTGGCTCGGGGTGGGCCCGATGGTGTTCTTGACCCGAACCATGCTCGTACTGTGGTAGGAAGTAAGTGGAATAAAGTCAAATTGAAGGGATATAATCAAAATTTAATTTTCTTCCTAAGCTAGCCTTAAACTTTTACAAACAAATCATCAAAACAAAGTTAAAAGTTCAACCTACATGTCGCAAATCAACTTGTCATTTCACATCTAACTTCGTCAATTAGACACAAATAATAAAAGTTTAATTCAATTCTCTTATCACCTTAGTTACTGCGGATTGTACTGTTTGATAAGTGGTTTTCATCTGAAGCGACAGAGGCGGCTATTACTCTAACGCTGTTCATCCACTTCAAAGTTGATATCTGTTTGTTAAAATGAAGACACAGTTGGCAGGCAACGCTCTATTTTATGAGTCTTCCATCGTTAACAGTAGAGAGAAGATATCTCTAAAACTGCATTCTCCATACTACCACCCTAAAATCTCGTCGGCAGTTCATTGACAAAAGGACTCCATTGACGAATGAAAATCTGAATTTCAAACTAAATAATTAAAAGTGGTTAATCCATTATGCTGTTGATTTTTTCATGCACAATGACAAATCATCATAGAATTCGGCTGCAATAGTGTTCAGTTCAGATTACTAATGCCGCCAAAAGCTATTTTATGCGTATTGTTTCTCGTATTGCAATTAGTTCATTTTTGGAAAATCCGTTTCTCTGGCAATGTGATGATAATATAAAGCATGGATGTTGAATTGATGCTTACTATCTAAGTACAACTGAAATAAATCAGAAGGGTATTAATTGAAATTTGTCTGATTTATCAAAACACGCAATTTCATTTTTCAGTTTATTATAAACAAATCAAAATGACTTCAACAATGCCATTTTACTAATCATGCTGGTATCTTTCCATTAAAAAAAATAAAATCAAAAACCATATCCAGTCACTTCAAAAAATACCAACTTTTCACAAAAGCTGTAGAATTATTCATAGAGTAAGTATATAGTAGACAGATTGTCGATTAAAAAAAATGTCAGTATATGGTGAAAATTTTTGCATGAAAAAAAATCCGGTTTTTGCGTAGATTGCGCTCCTGCGGTCTTGTGGTCCAAAAAAATATTTGATCCATTTTTAAGATCCCCAACCATAGAGTAGGGATATGTAGGTAGAGTGTCGACTCAAAAAAGTATCTGTATACAGTAAAAATTTTTACATCAAAAGATTCAATTTTTTGCTGAGATTACGCTCCCGTGGTCCAAAAAATTATTTGAGCACTTTTGAAAAAAGTCAAAATTTGCCAATTTATATACTACCGAGATGTCTCTTTTTTATAAGTAGTATGAAACAAGTCGGACATCAAAAGGAATGAACATTTGCTAATAATCATCCCAACTGCGGAAATCAAGCTGATTATTAAGAGAATTTCATGCTCCGTATTATAATGGAAGTCTTCATGAAGTCGCGATATTATCCGCGATTTCTTGGCTGAAATATCAGGTTTTTAATTCAATTTTCAGCGGCTTCATTTTATGATTTGATCACTAAATTCATGTTTCATTTCTTGAAACTGATTAGTGATATGGACCCATTTACATCTTTCAAAGTTAATTGAAATCATCATCCTTGATTATGTGATTTTGCTCTACCAGTGGCAGCGGTTACCTGTGATGATCACGTTTAAGAAAATACTCTTGAGCTGAGCATGAAAGCAATAGCAGGTCATCGAATTGACAATTTAACAAACATTACCTCTCCAAGGCTGCCATGACACGGACTGTCTGTCAAATAATATCATTTCCTTCTGCTTTATGCTATCATGATCAGTCAATTCCGTTGTACTTTCTTCAAAACTGAATAATTGCGCATATCTCACATTTGGAAACAATTCCGACTGTATCTCCTTTGAGTTCATTTAATAAAATCGAAAGTGTATACATATTAGGGATTTAATAAATGCGGAGTTACCACCCTACCAAATATTTCTACTCTATGGGCCTAACTTTTGCAAATTATTCCTATGTTTGCATACTAGCGACTTGGTACCACCAGATAAGTGGTATGAAACTTATTGGATATCAAAATGAATGGAAATGTACAAACAGGTGTCTTAATTCATTAGAAATTTAGCTGATTTTCAGGGAACCTTCATGAACCACATTGTAATGTAATCTCCACGGAAAAGTTGACATCGCATTGTGTTTAATTACCGAAATTTTAAGTTTTTTGACAATGGCGGCTCTAGCGATCATGCCCTTCATGCTCAGCTTAACCAGATATTTTGTCTCATTTTTCTCCTCACTAAATCGACGTTATCAACCTTAAGAAAGTTAGAGCTTTGTATCAACAAAAAATTTTCAACAACATTTTCAAACTTTTACAACATTCAATTATTATTCTCAGATCATATTACTATGCTATTGATGTCATACTCAATTAGGATTTATTAAGTAGCTAACTTATTCTAAAAGATTTTGAGGAAAGCAAGTCAATTCGAGTACATCTCAGTCGTCATTGGCCAATGCGTCTCTTACAAGAGCTGCAGATGACGAAATCCATACTCCATCTAATGCTATGGATGAGAAGCATAAGTTACACACATAATTCCTCTCAACCGATTAACGGTAGCTAATTGGATGGCAATCTGCTGATTGTCGGTGTAGTGAGATATCTCGAGTCTCTTAGATGCTCTTAGACATATATTTCTTTTCTTTTTATCAATGGGTTTTCCATTACCATCTGATGCGATCACCAAAATCTTCATATGAAGATTTCTTTGATATAAGTCGGTTTCAAAATGAATTGAAATTCGTTTACGATGGTGACTTTAAAAGGCCATTGAAAGACTTATTGAAGTTCATTTTTTTCTGAGGATTTACAAAAGAGTTTGCCTGAAGTTGTAAAACTTTTGAAACTGTGTTTAACCATTCCTATTTCGTCAGGCAGTACAGAAAGGTCTTTCTCAGTATTAAAAGGAATAAAGACCTCGGCGTAATACAATTGGTTAGGAACGCTCTACTCATTGGCAAGAAATTCTATCGAGAGGGAGTTTCTAGGAAGCTTACAAAAGTGAACTGTTTGATTTGGCAATTGAAAAATTTGCGCTACTGAAGCCCCATCAAACCGATTTCCTTTATAAGTAATTCTTTCATTGCTAATGATGCAGTTTGCATTTTTGTGCGATTGACGCTTTTCACTATTTTATACATGCATTAGGTTACATGAATATTGTTTAATAGACAATCCGCTAATTAACTTGCGCCGTGGTCTTGCTTGTAAGCATAGAGATGTCTAGACATGTGCGTAGACCCCTACATTTTTATCATCGGAAATTTAGTTTTGGCATAGGCCGGGGCCTAACATACATGTGAGTCATTTCAGTCACACCTAGGCCTACAACATAAAGGATTACACACCAGGATTATATACCTGCAACATATTCACTGGATGAGCTCATGTCATATCAAGAGGCGGCCTATATATTAGGTCTATGCATGTTTGAATCATGAGGCAGAGAAACTGCAAATAGGAATGAGTTTGAATTAGTAGCTGTTTAATATTAAGTTGCATGATAATCTGCACTTCTTGATAGTAGGCCTATATGTATGGCTAAAAATCCTCATATAGCTTTTAGCTCTTTGAATTTCCTCTTGATACGAAAAAATTTGATGAGCATGACCTCATAGCAAAGCATGGAGCCGCCATTGGTTTTTAATTAAATTTTTATCGGCATGATTTTATAATTCACTAAAATTATGTTTCATTTCTTGAATCTGAATAATACTGCGGACCCATTTGCATCTTTCAAAGTCAATTATGATCATTGTCTTTGATTATAATATTTTGCTCTTTCAGTGACAGGCAGTTTGTGATATGATCACGTTTAAGAAAACACTCTTATTATTGAGGCTCAGCTTCTGACCATTATAGTAATAGTAACCAAAGATACTGGATACTATCTTTGATAGTAACTTTTCGAATTGATAATTTAATAGATATTACATCTCCAATGCTGTCATGACAAGAAGGATTTGTTGAATACTTTTATTCCTTTTGTATTGCTGTTGTTTTCAGTCGATTCCGTGGTAATTTCTTCAAAATTGCAGAAATTTGCTCAACTCGCACTTGGTACTGGGTCTCAATTCAAGTTCATTTAATAAAATCGAAACTGCATACACATTGGGGATTTAATTAATGCTGAGTTGTATGCTACTCTACCTAATATACTTACTCCATGGGTCAACGTATTCATCAAGGGCTGGTGGCTTGCTTTCATCAGTTTTCCATTACATTTTATTGACGACAGTCAAAACAGCAGTCATATTGATAAGACAATTGCCATAGACAATGGACAGCCAAAAGTGGCTGCTCAGAACAGACAATTAACAGTCAAGACATCAGACAAGGCTGTCTAATTTTCTAATTTTGCTCCAAAACTGGATGAATTAACATTTGGCATCAAGATGTCCACAGCTTGCATCGCCATGACCCCGCGTCTAAAAATATAATTCTATTTGTTCTATACATTGCCTTTACACAATTGAAAGTTATCAAGAATACTATATCAGATATATTTCATATAGGCTACTAGCATAAATCTTGGCATCGCTATCCTATCGCGGATAAGAATGCCAAAGCAGTAGAATTCTTTCACAAGGCCTCCCGTAAATACATGAAAACATCTTCCTATTAACTCCAGTTTTACGAAGTGCGTCAACATATAAAAAGGATCGAACCTTTGTTGTAGGCCTGCGCATGCATGGTTGCGCAAAAGCTCAAATTAGCCTACCGATAGCTGGACACGCAAATTTAAATACTTCGAGACTTTTTTTACTACATACTTGTCACGATATCAACGATTGGGGAATAATCCTTAATTGAATCTTCCGTACAATATAATCTGCTTGCGAGAATTCATTTCCACCTAAATGTGTGATTCACTTAATTCGGCGATTTCATTCAAACTTGCACAAATAACTCCCCCACAGCGTGAACTCAAAGTTCTGTTCAAATTGGCACCAGGCCTATACATGTAATTCGGTGCATGTTTTACAATACAGACGGTTGCCGGTAGCTCATGTACATGTAATTCGTCATATTTAGAATGAAATCGCTTATAATTGTTTTACTTAAGACGGACCACATACAATTTGTAGGTTCTCCACCGACATCGAAACAGATGCTTTGTATGCAAATTAACTAAACAAAGACTGTTAAATATTAATTGATTTTTTCGATTAGTGATTGCTTCAGTTTTGGGCAATTATTGTGTGGCAAAGCCATGATTTATCATGACATATTTTAATTAATTTCCTATATTTTTGATAAAATTGAAGTTATAATTCATTGCTATTCATTTTGTCGCTTTTTGTCAGATATTTTAGGTGTTCAATGGCAATCATCCTACAAGAGCTAACAATGAACGACAGAATAGATTTTGTAGGATAAATGTCTGTCAATTGTCAGTCAACTGTTTAAGCTTGCTAACATACCATGCTACGGATTACTTGAATACAATTGATTCCCTCCTTTTAAAGTGTGTGTTGACACCTTGCGATCATTTACAGGATTCTATCATCTTGAGCAGAAACTAAGCTTAATGAAGGATCCAAATATTTCACATTCGCAAACAGTCTTCCTTTGGTCCTCATTTGTTCATGAACTTCAATATTGATTTTCATATCTATATGAATATTCTTTTCAGCATTCATCTTTGCTAAACTATTTATTAACTTCAATAAAGTTGCAGATCAATTCCACCCATTTCTTATAAAACAATTATGCTCCAAAAGATTTTGTGTTTGCTATTCCAAGTAGACCTACTTTTCAAGCAAAGAAGTACTCTTACCACAAACTGCACAGCAAGGCTGATTTCAACATACCTAATTGCTCAACAGCTCATAGTATCGGATAAACAAAAACGCATACAAAGATACAATGAACTGAAAACACGTTTGAAAGAATTGAATTATCCTGAGTGATTAATCAACGATGCTGTAGCAAAGTCTGAAACTGAAGCACGTCATGAAAATTACAGTCAACAAAAAGATAATGAGAAATTAATTCCTTTCGTACATGCCAATAACAGGAACAACCCAGATATTTTCAATGATAAAATTCAACCAATATCCAACTATCTAAAATTGAACGACTCGTTTAAAACTGTAGTATGAAGGCCTCATACAAGCAAACAAAATCATTAGTCTCTTTATTGAACAACAACAACAGGAAAGCCATCAATGGAATTACATGCACTACATGTGAAAACAAATTGAGTAAAGCATGCGAAACGATGATAAAAGGAAAGCACATTCACGTTACAAATGTTGGAAAAACTTTTGAAGTAAGAAGCAACTTAAATTGCAAATCATCAAATGTAATCTATAAATTAGAGCGCTCATGTGGACGGTACTGCATCGGACAAACAGGCGACACATTTAGCCAAAGGATGACACTACACCGCTAACATGTCATCAACAGACCTTATGCCGTGCTAAATATCAGCAAATATATTAGCAATTGTGGCGGAAAATTCAAGTCGGCTCCCTTTTACCAGTTGCCGCCTACAGCGACAAGACTAGAGAGAGAACATAAAGAAGCCATGTTCATCAATATATTTCGGCTTCTTTGGATTGTAATTATTGAGTACTTCCATTTTAGATATCCTAATGATTTCCACATATCTACAATTCTAATTTATAAATGATCCATATGTATCATGCTTAATTCATATTCAGTTTGTACAGTGCCTTGAAAAGCGTGAAACTCGTGAAATCGATCGGCAAGTAAAATTTAGTTTGAGGTACCTTTCTAGTTTTAATGTCTTATATATGCAGGGACGCCGGCAAGGGTGTGGCTGGTGTTGCAGATGCCCTAAACCAGGTGTTGCACCTGTGGCATGCGTGCCCTCTTCATAAATTGCGGTAATTTTCCTTAAACTTTTTTTATCGGATTTATTTGACCAAATCGCATTACCTACTTGGGTTCCGTTTCAACATCTGATTGACACTAACTAAAATTCTATTGTGCTCGATATTCCTCAACATCGCGGAAATCGTGTGCTAAACAAAATCTGCTCATAATGAAATTTAACATAATGTGTGAACAGTTGAATTTACAATCATAAAGACTTGTACAAGCAACGAATGATGGAATGTAAGATAATTTAGTCATTAAAATTTACAAATATAAGATATGTTCTAATATATTACATCATTACTTTTTTGTATAGTATTGTACATTTTTGTGTAGTAAGATGTTAATTTTGTTCTGCTTGTATGAGTGTATGTGTGTTTTAATAATGTTCTTATCATTAACTAGGAAAGCATGCATGCAGGCGAATTACGTAAAGTCAATAAGCTAATTGAAATTTCACAATCAACCAACGGCAAAAATGTAGAGTTAAATTTCCGTAGAAATGTATGTTTTGTATACATCCATGTACATGTATAGAGTACGCTTCATCCTCAACATCATGTGAGGCAGTCTTCACATTTGCATTTTTTCTCCAAATGCCGCTGCAATCGATTTGAGCAATCATTACAATAGCTGGGAGATTGTTTCCACATCTGTGGCAGCATCGCTTCATTTGTGGAACTGGATGTATACAGGAGGAGTGAGTCTCTTCAGAAAACCCGAACAACTTTCCAATAATTCGGATTGACGGTGTCGGTGTAAATCGGATATCCGCTTAAGTTCAGCGAATGTCGGTGTCCTCCACACGCTTGTGCGAGATGAAGAGACCGATTCTTCAAAAACGACTTCCGTTTAGAACATCCGTCAAAAATTAATTGAAGCAGCTGATATTAATGCTATTGCATGTCAGCAAAAAGGGACTTCTTTGTGTCTTGCAACGATAGAAGAATCCCTCCACGTTTTGATCCATTTGATCGACGCCCCAATACCAAAATTGTCGTCTAAAATGAGTGAAGGCTTCTGCTTCCTCACCACAATGAGGAACTCAGCAGCATGAAGATTTTGCTCTTGATCATTGACAAAGATTGTCAACGAAACAGGTCGTTTTGTATTCTTCAGTAAACTCAAACTGATGAATGAAAGCGATTCCCTGTTTCACACTGCACGGAAAGACAGTACAAAAGAAGGTCAGTTGCATTGTACACTGGATATTTGCAAGCCATTTCCAAGTAGAAAGAAACCGTTTTGCTTAATAGCACGTATGACATTTATTTGAATAGAACTAGACTTTTTGTCTTGCAGCAAAAAGGTGTTCCGCACATTTACACAATCAATGTACGCAACACCTTTTTACTGCAAGACAAAAAGTCTAGCATATATTGTTATGCTATTATATTATTATATATTATTAATTTATGCAGAATAGATAAATGTGCAAGACATAGATTAAAATTGACGACAACGTGATTTCTACTCATTCGATTAGCGTACTATTACATGCCAGTTGTTGTCTTATGAGAACGGAATAGTTATCAATTCACATTTCAGTTACTACGCAGTGCGTAGTTTAAGCTAACAGGCAGCCCCGTGCAAAACCTAAGTAAGCCTGCAACGCATTTTAGACATGAAATTTTGGGCTGTGAGACGTGGGTGAGGTACCCTAAAGTGCCCTCCTTGAAGTCGATGAACACCTGCCCTAAACCCGTGCCGCCGTCCCTGTATATATGTATATACACTGTATATATATTTTTTTAAAAGAAAAACAACAACTGTTTCTTTCAACCGAACATGTTTCGGAGTTATTCACTCCATCTTCAGCGGTGTACAGGAATCCGATAAAGCAACAGAAGTAAGTTTAAATACATATCAGCATAAAATTATGAACCGATATCCATCATTTATGACGCACAAAACTACGGTGCTATGTACAAGTGAAAAGTGGCGTAAATTTGTTTGGCTTTCAAAACCAATAAAGTTTTGAACCACTTCAATAACAAAGATCGCATTTCGTTTGGCTTGAAATCGAATGTTACATATCTGTATACTTGTGATCGCTGTCCAATGCGATACATTGGTGCTACCAAGCGCCACTTAGCCACTCGAATTAGTGAGCATTTGAAAGCCCGTAGCTACTGAAATTTCTTTACATGAGCACCATCCTAGAGCTGAAAATTCCTCTATCATCGGTGCATCAACCTATCCTCTTATCTTAGAGTCAATTCTTCTGAAAGAAAATATCGACCTGTTATCGAATGAAAGGAATGGCCCAGTGCCCTTGCACCTGAATCTGTGAATTCACATGACGTCATTTTTCACTTGTACATAGCACCGTAGTCTTGTGCGTCATAAATGATGGATATCGGTTCACACATTTTACGCTGATATGTATTTAAACTTACTTCTGTTGTTTCATGGGATTCCTGTATACCGCTGAAGATGGAGTGAATAACTCTGAAACATGTTTGGCTGAAAGAAACAAAATATGTTCAAGTTGGGCTCTTTATGTCTGAATATATATATATATATATACACTAAATTCCAAAAGACTTGCCGCACTTCGATAGCTTGAGAAAGACACAATAAAAACTTTGATCTTTTACAATAAATATGAACAGCATATATTCCCACATTAAATGACAAGGATGCCAGGGCACACTAATACCGGGTGTGACTTCCCTTGGCAGTGATCACAGCTCGAACTCTTCTCTGCATACTGTCAATCAAGCTGTTGATGACAAGGATGCCAGGGCACACTAATACCGGGTGTGACTTCCCTTGGCAATGATCACAGCTCGAACTCTTCTCTGCATACTGTCAATCAAGCTGTTGATGATGGATTCAGGAATTGCGTTCCACTCCTCCACAATCGCTTCTTCTAGGCTCTTCAAGGAGTCAATGTGTCCTCTTTTACTGATCCGACGCTTCATGAGATCCCACAGGTGCTCTATAGGATTAAGATCAGGAGATCTTGAAGGCCAGTCAAGTCTTCTGATGCTGTGGCTGGAACAAAAACGTTCAACTTGTACAGACCGATGCGCAGGAGCATTATCATCCTGAAAGAGGTGATTGCTTGGTGTTTCCTCGTCATCGAAAAATCGCTTGAGAAGATCGGTATAAGTCTTTCCGTTTACAAAGCTCTTTAAGATAGTCAACTTGCTTCTTCCACCAAACCAGATGGCTCCCCAAACGTGGATGGACCCTCCCATCGCTTGAACTGAAGCCTTGCAGTTTCTCTCCGCCATCCTTTGACCCATTTCTCTCCATACTCGCACACGCCTGTCGTTGTTCATGCGTCTAAAGCGAGATTCGTCAGAGAAGATGACATTTCTCCATGCTTGTCTCCAAGCACATTTTTTCATCGCCCACCTTTCTCGAGACTTCTTTTGATTGATGGAAAGCAAAGGGGCACAAAAAGATGCACGCTTCCTCAATCCAACAATTCGCAGTCTTCTGTAGACAGTCTGTAGGCTCACTCGCTCTTTCCACATGTTTCTGAACTCCTTTGCCGAAGAAAAGTTGTGCTTTCTAGCCAAGCGTGTTAGAAGGCGATCTGAGCGGTGGGTGGTTCTTCTTCGTCGACCAGTTGTTCGCTTATCACAAAATTCTTGCTCTTGATGTTTCTTTTTCCATCGTTGAATTGTTCTTCTATCAACCTTGAGCATCTTGGCAATTTCTGTTACTTTGAGCATTTTCATTGATAATCCTACAGCAAGGCCCCGAAGATACGCATTGTTTTCTTTCTGGAGTTTACTGGAATGCAGTGCAACCTTCATCTTCATAGCGTTGTAACTTTTAAGTAACACAGACATCAGAACACAATAGCTGATATAAAAGAACTTTTCATCTCACTTGTCTATGACAGAGATAATGCATGCAGTTGATATCATGGTTGCTTGTCTATAGAGGAAGCAGATGCGCAGATATCTATATTGCCATCCAATGCTTGCCATTATCTATTGACTTTCTACTGCTATGATTAATGCATGTCTCGAATGACCATGCTAGCTAATAGCCTAGTGCGACAAGTCTTCTGGAATTTAGTGTATATATATATATATGTATGTATGTATGTATATATATATTTGTGAATAGCCCAGAGATATTGTAATCCAAAACGCAGTTTTGACGTGAGCACTTCATGTTTCAGTAATTCCTTGCCATCATCAGGTGAAACTAAACAAAGTGGGTAGAGGAGAGACTTTAAATATAAAATCACAGAAGTCATCGAATTAAAATCACTAGCCATGAAGTCACAAAATCAATTGTAAAGTCACTTGTAAAGAAGATAGATAGCGGTTACAATCAATCAGAAGATTAAATTACAAATCTTACAATATGTTGACGGAGCTTGCCTTTTCATTCATGAGAGTGTTAAAGTGAGACTTCTTAATAAAAATCGATTCCAGAAATCTAGGGTATTTAGTACATGCAACGATTTTGAAGTTCTCTTTCTTTGGCGAATGAATGTACATGCTGATTTCTGTAGGGGTCGGATAAGCTTTCAAATGTTCATTGATTCTAGCAATAAATGACGGATAGAACTGCCCACGTAACACAGGTGTATTTGTACGCAACATTGGCTTTTAAATCGGACAATACTATATCCTTGTTGGAGAAAAAGCTACTTGCTTTCAGGGTTTTAAAAACCGGACGAATTTTGATATTAGGTGGTAAAAGCTGATTAATATCTTTGACACGCGAAAGTAGATTCTGTTCATTCTCAGTAATGAAGGGAAAACTCCAAGTAATAGATTTCTGGTCGTCATCACTGGAGCGTTCAGCATTGTTGGCTTTGTGTCTTGCCTCAACCTTTTCTCTTACATTGGCTATAGTCTTGTCTGAAAAACAATTTTTTCGAAAAAGAGCTTGAATGATTGCGACCGATTCTTGATAATTATCAGCATTCGAGTTCAATTTCAGGGCACGGTAAAAAGAGAGCTGATAGCTGCCAAGGGATAGCGTTTGGGCGCATAGGCAGAATTAGGAATAGAAATACCGGTATTCGTTTCTTTCACATACCAAGCGATATCGAAGGCATCTCCACTTTTGGTAATTTTGGTGTCTAAAAACACAATGCTTTCATTGACTTCTTGCTCCATTGTGAATTTGATGTCACGATGAATAGAATTCAGGAAATCATGAACTGCAGACACATTAGAATTTTTCTCAA
The DNA here is from genome assembly GCA_907163375.1 of Prostheceraeus crozeri. Lineage (NCBI taxonomy): Eukaryota > Metazoa > Platyhelminthes > Polycladida > Euryleptidae > Prostheceraeus > Prostheceraeus crozeri. Next base: position 722,216 of record CAJQUW010002137.1, on the reverse strand, counting down.
AAATGCAAAAAATGTCATCGACATAGCGTTTGTAGAACCCAAGCACAGAACCGCTGAAATTTTTATACGAGTTTCAATCGTGTCCATGGCGAAAGAAGCCATTGTTGGGGCAAGACACGATCCCATTGACATCCCATCTATCTGTACAAATAGTTTGTCAATGAATGGAAACAGGATATTTGTGCAGGCTAATTTCAAAAGGTGAAGAAGGGCTTGTTTGCTGACTGGAATTTGCTCATCATTGATAATAGAAAGAATTTGATCAATCGTATCCTGTATGAGAATACTCGTGAAAAGATTTTTCACATCGAAACTAGTAAGTTGTGTATGCTCTGAGCTTTCTTTTTTCAGAGAATCCACAAACTCAAAAGAATCTTTGATCGTAAACTACTTTGGAATGAGTGGTTTTAAGACGTCCAACCACTCAGCTAATTTGGATGGATGCGAATTGATCATATTCAAAATCGGACGATAAGGAGGGTTTATTCCCTGTTTTATGAATTTTGGGAAGACCGTATAGTCTGGCCGGTTGTGAACAAACCGGTTTAACAGACTTGAAAACAGTATCAGAAATCAAGCCCCTTGTCTTCATTTGAATCAGTTTGCGAGTAAATCCTCTTCGAGGATGAACGGATACTTTTTCGACTGGGCACAATACGAGTAAGGTTTGAAACGATCGCTCTCACTGAGCAGTGGTCATTTTCTCCACATAAGATCTGCGTATATCTATGACAGCTCCATTTCCTTTGTCAAACTTGCTTATTCATAAATGTATACGCACAGACAAATTTCGAAGAATCTTTAGTTTGGATTTCCAATATTTGGAAATTCTATGACGCGAAAAGTAGGACTTGAAAGTAACCTCGAAATTTGTGCTTCAAAGTATTCACTGCATCTTCAGTGAGAGAAGAATTATTCGCAATCTGACAGAAGACAACCTCTGTTTCAGCTTTCTCTTGGTCAATGGAAATCTTTTCTCTTGGCCACGACATAGAAAATCCAAGATTCAATATCTGAATTTCCTCATTTGTGAAGCTGTCTTCAGAAAGATTGATCACTGACATGGAAGCTGAATGATCAACAACTTCATTTCTTGCATTATTTGAAGTCAAGGAGTCAAGCTTTTTCTGGTGAACACCACGGATAGTTTTGCCTAGTTTTAGCAAATGGTGCCTCATGATGGTCTGATATATTCGTATATTTGGGCAGCAGATTGTTATTGAGACAATTGAAATAAATATATATATATATAAAACAAAGCATGAATTGCTCGACACAAAATGTCATATATGTCATCACATGTAATGGATGCAATGAATATTACATTGAGGAAACTCGGAATACCTTGAGGGAACGCTGCCGAATCCATAAAGAACAAATAAGCATTCCGGAATATCGAAAAATCAGCCTAAGTCAGCATATCGATGAATGTGGCCAAGGAAAATTTTCTATATATCCATTCTACAAGATATTTTGCAATGATAACACAGATATCATCAGAAAAATAAAAGAAAGATATTTCATTGACTGGTACAAACCAAAGCTAAATGCTAAATGACACTCATGCACATACATGCAGTTATTAACGACAATTTCAAAATTACTTGTAAATGATGTAAATAATCACTTATCTGTTCTATGCACCTGAAGGATTAAATCCAGAGAGCGCTTGTGCAAGAAAGAATTGTTTTTTAGTCGTTCGATTTTCAAATCAAAAGCAATTTCTTTTATATTATTACCAAACACTGTGTTACTATTTTGATTGTTTATTATATTTCTACCAGTGTTTGTGATGGTGAAAAGTCGTCGAAAATCAAGTTCAGAAAGCAATTCAAAGACTGAAAATGAATACTATGCAACAATGATTGAGAAAATGAATATCCCCTTGACAAAGCGATAATGACGAATGTACTGCTTCACGAAATTTTGAATCAACGAAGTCTAATTATCTCAAAACAAGCAGAAGATGATAAATCTAATGCTGTGAACCAAGAAGAAGGGCTGTTGGAGAAAACTCAACTATTAACATCTCAAACACAAATACAAGAAATGCAAAATGAAGTAAACGAATTGACTTTGAGAAGAGAAGCTGAAAAAATTCAATTCTAAATATATGATGAATGGCACGAAATGCTCGAAAAAAGGAAAATGTCATATTGGCATCAATTGCGAAATGAGAAATCGGCTCAAAGGTATGAAAATTGGATGAACAGAGAAACTCCGATTCTTCCACGAAAATTCAGAATCAAACTCATTAGAAACGAACCCAATGAAGAAACAAAAATAAGGGAAAAAATTGCCAAACAAAGAATAAATGGCGAGATCCAAATACTCAAATCAAGAGCAGAAAAGCACAAACAAAATGTCATTGATTCTGACACTGAAATTATTAAAATTATCAATATATCCTCGACCGGAATCGTCAATGAAATTTTACTGCAAAAGTGGACTTTGAATTGTCAAAAGGAAGAAAATATCTCGTATAACAGATGGAGATTCAATGAGTCATGGCTGTTGGACTATGAAAGACGATACGGAACCGACACTATGAAATCATACAACACAAACAGATCTGCAAAATCAAATTAATTCAAAACGTATACATCTGTAGTAAGAAATGACAGACGCTATCAAAACGTGCATCAACGAAATCAGCAACAATATCGACACTACAGTCAACAAGATGATCAGCACTTTCAAAACGGAGATAGATCGAAATTTTTCGCCTACAAAGATTCTAGAAACAAAGGTTGCCGCAATTATGAAAGTGACTTCATCAATCAGTCAGACTCATACCAGAAACAACATGACAACAAACCTCGAATGTTTGAGAAAAATCATGCACAATTGAGAAGAGAACAAGACAATCTACAACATAATAGAAATGGAGATCATCGAAACACATTCAGTCACAATCATCAGAGTCCTTTTTTAGGCGGAGGCAAGAAGAATTCAAATCGAGAAATGCCACAATGGAAATCAAGGAAACAAAGAATCTACAATTAAAGGATACAAGTACATGCAAAGATGTTCATGTTGATCCCAAAGTTATGAATTTATCAAACCAAAAATTGGACAAATCTGAAATACTGCTGCTATCGAAAGGTCTGAAATTTTCCCCTACCCCAAATGAAAATAACACTGAACTTTCAACAGATATTAAAACCTATGCAAGAAGCCTTAGATTAGCTGAATTTTTTCATGGCACAACAACATGCGACATCAGCTTGGTTCAAAATAAATCAACCTTCAATCCTCCGAAAGGACGGAATCAGCTACTTGATGCCCTATGTGAAACTATGGAGTCCATTGATCTAAACCAGATTAAGTGCAATAAAAAGGGAAATTTGTCAATCAATGAAACCAATGCACTACGCAAATTGAAATCGAATGATGAAATAATTATCAAAGAAGCTGACAAAGGACAATTCCGTTAACAATTCCGTTGTAATTATGGAAAAAGAATTTTATGAAAAGCGGATTGAAACTATGCTAGATGATTCACAATTTTACCGAACGGCTAATGATCCAGACAAGAAATCTATGCAAAGAATCAAATGATTTGTAAGTGGAAATTTATTTGAAAATCTTACAAAGAAGGAAAAAGACTTTTTGACAAAATTTGATTATAAATGAAGCAATTTTTATGGATTACCAAAAGTGTACAAATCTGAGCATATAAAGAAATCAATTAATGAGCAAAACTCCGATTACATTCGATGCATCAATCCTCCAGATTTGAAATTTCGTCCTATTGTTGGTCCGAACTCTCCAACACAGCGTCTAAGTAGACTACTTGACATGATATTGAAACCACTTTGCAGCTTTATAGAAAGTTACGTAAGAGATGACTTACAGTTTCTCAAATTTTTTACCAAATCATGCTCATGAAAACACCAAATTGGTGACATTTGATCTAGTGAGTCTATACACAAGCATACCTCATAAGCTTGGAATGCAGGCTATCAAATATTGGATAACAAAGCACTCCGACAAAATTGATGAACGTTTCAAATGCGAATTTATACTTCATGGTATAGAATTGATTTTGACGAATAACAATTTTGCATTCGGTGAACATTATTACACTCAAATAAAGGGAACAGCGATGGGCACAGTTGTTGCGCCCACATATGCAACACTTACCCCTTGCATTCCTAGAATTGCAACTATATGAAAAAATTGAATCGCTGTGGGGTGAAGAAACATCGAATTATGTTAGAAATAACTGGAAGCGATACTTAGATGATTGCTTCATTCTATGGACTCTGGACGATGAAAAATTGAAAACTTTTGCACAAATTTTGAATCAATTAGATAGCAACATACAATTCACAATGGAGATGAATGACAATCAAATTTCTTTTTTGGATATTATGGTTATAAAAGAAAGTAACAAAATTGTCACAGATATGTTCTATAAACCGACAGATACACACCAATACCTCCACTTCCATTCCAATCACCCCTGTCATACGAAGCGAGCTATCCCCTATAATCTTGCAAGAAGAATCTGTACTATAGTGAACGATGAATGCCGAAGAGAAATCCGCTTGCATTTTTGATCAATCAAAAGTACCCCATTGATCTTATTTCGGATGGTATCAAAAAAGCGAAGGAATTGAATCGAGCAGAACTTCTAAACGCAAAGTCAAGCGGATAGCAAAGTATCTACATTACGTTTTTTACATATAATCCTAGAAACACAAATGTAACTGCTATAATAAATTCTATCAACACAACCTTGAAAATTGATCAACAAACCAAACATGTATTTGAGAACAAGAAATTCATCATCAGCAAAAGACAACCTTCAAGTTTGAAACGCATATTGTGCAAATCCCAATACAATACTAATGACAAAATAATGGTAACCAAATGCAATGACAAGAGGTGTGGTACATGTAACTACATCAAGGAAGGTGACACATACAACTTCAACGGCAAAATATTCAAAATAAAACAAAGCATGAATTGCTCGACACAAAATGTCATATATGTCATCACATGTAATGGATGCAATGAATATTACATTGGGGAAACTCGGAATACCTTGAGGGAACGCTGCCGAATTCATAAAGTACAAATAGACATTCCGGAATATCGAAAAATCAGCCTAAGTCAGCATATTGATGAATGTGGCCAAGGAAAATTTTCTATATATCCATTCTACAAGATATTTTGCAATGATAACACAGATATCATCAGAAAAATAAAAGAAAGATATTTCATTGACTTGTACAAACCAAAGCTAAATGCTAAATGACACTCATGCACATACATGTAGTTATTAACGACCATTTCAAAATTACTTGTAAATGATGTAAATAATCACTTATCTGTTCTATGCACCTGAAGGATTAAATCCAGAGAGCGCTTGTGCAAGAAAGAATTGTTTTTTAGTCGTTCGATTTTCAAATCAAAAATCGAAGTATATCGAAGTATATCAAGTAGGTATTGTTCTAATAATTGTTTTCAAAGTGCTCAATACGATTAGTAATAATAGAGCATTATAAATTCAAAAATTAGATCAAGTTCACTGCATGTTACTATATTAGTTTCACGGATGGAGTAATCGATCATCAGACCGCAGTGAACAAGAAGAAATTTCTACAGAAAAAACTGAAGATACACTATGAAATTCAAATGTTCAAGGTATAGATGTAGATTGTGTAGATGTAGACGCAATCATAAAAAGTCGTTCACGAATAAGATTTACATGAATGAAACTTCACTATCAAAATATGTACATTGGTATTGAAAATATGTACTTTGGTCATTGAGAGTCCATACATGTATGGACTCTCTATGACCAAAGTGTAAACTATGAAATTAAATGGAAAGTTGTACATCATAGCAAGCCTTATTCCTGCGGTGATCGTTATTGCAATATTTGTCTCTCAGAGAAATATTTTACAGCCACTTCAAAAGAAAGCAATCTCCTCAATAAGAAAAATGAAATCGTCTCAAATTGTAGACATCGAAGAAAATTTTTATCAAGCCTCAAGCCACAATCTACATCTATACCTTTAACATTTGAATTTCATAGTGTATCTTCAGTTTTTTTCTGTAGAAATTTCTTCTTGTTCACTGCGGTCTGATGATCGGTTGTACTCCATCCGTGAAACTAATATAGTAACATGCAGTGAACTTGATCTAATTTTTTGAATTTATATATATATATATATATATATATATATGTATGTATGTATATAATCTTTGACTGTGGAGGATGAAAGAAGTCTAACATATGACATTCAATGACTCGTGAGATGGCATAAAGCCAAAGGTCTTAATTAATGTTCCACAAACGTTTGATGACTTTTGTTTATTCAACCCGAAGAAGATGATAGATAAGGACTGTGTCAAATTTGGAATTTACTCCACCCACATGTTGTTTACAATAGGGCGCAAGCATTCAGATGTTGCTGTTATTACATTGTGTCATGGCAATGAAGAATTTGATATAGTAGGAGGTCCTCAATTAAGTAACTTCAGTGGGTCAATATTGGAATGGAAACACTGGCTGTTTATTCAGAAAATGTCGGTTGTAGTTCTTGACTAACGAGATATTAAGTTTATACAGGCAATAAAAACACAATGATAGATTTCAAAAAGGTGATCGAGGTCTTAGTTGGCGGTCGCCTTAAGCTTAATGATGACTATTTTGGCTGATATTTGCTTTCTGAAATTTGAATCAAATAGCGGTTAATCAAAGCATTTATGAAATTACTGGAATACTTAGAGAGCAGCAGATAACAATGCTAGACAACTCATCACCTTCACATCGAGTAAATATTGTAGAACGCATCACTGTAAATCATAATGTGCCGAATATGTGACGGAATGTGTGACAGATCAACCTGACGAATGCCACTGACATAATGTGCCGCAGTGTGACAGAATCTATCACATATATGTGACAGATGTGACAGATTACCTGACATGATGTGACAGAATCTATCACATATATGCAGGCTTGCCGTTGGGATTGGGATCTCAATTGGAATCCCAATAGCTATTGGGATTGGGTTGGGATTGGGCTACCAAAAATCAACCCCAATCCCAATAAGCCCTCTCCCAACAAAATATACATGTAATCGCTGACATTAGTCAGTACGCTACAAATGTTGTATTGAGCTGCTCATTTTGCTCTGTCTGACCTTGCCTCTCTCGAATTTGAGCATTGAGAGCTCTTCGTGTGATTCACAAATTGACACAGTCATCTTTAGCCCAACTCTATGGCTTTAACTTTCCTAGTTGCTAAAAATAGCGGTTCAATTCGGAGGCCTTCTTGTGCTTCGACTCGTACTTTGCGCGTGTGTATGAAGCATTTACTGAAGCGGGTAATAGTATATACCCGTAATAGCATAACCCGAAATAGTATCTTGTACGCGCACTGCAACAGTGTCACACTGCGCAGGAACAATGGCTTCAAAAAGCCCGTGTGGTGAGCTGTTTATTAACAACGCATTATCCGATATAGGCTTAATCAATACTAAGTGTGTTTGTAGCTCTAACATCCATATCAGCCATACACGTAGGCCCCATAGGTTCTTAGGTGAAGGCAGTTTCGGTTCAAAATTTAGCCATACAGTAGGCCTATTGTACATAATTGTGTAAAATCAATTTGGGCCTAGGCCATTATAGTCCTAGGCCTACGTCCGTGACCTTAGTCAATTCAAAAAGTAACACATATGGTAGGGCTAATCGGCAAGCCTTGATGCAGCTTGGGGTCATCTTGCGTGCGTTTTAAACTCTAAAGCAGGCTATTGGGATTGGGATCCCAATGGAAATTCTCATTGGGATTGGGTTGTGATTGGGCTGGAAATTCATCCCAACGGCAAGCCTGCATATACATATGTGACATGTACCTGACTTACATGTGACAGATAAGACATTTTATTTATTTATTATTATGGAACGAAAAATACATTTCTGGAGAAGATCAATTCAAGTTTCTTATTAAGTCTGGGAAAGACCCGGCAGAACACTTAGGGAGAAGTTCCTAGAAATAAGGGAAACATTGATTTATTTTGAAGTCAACTTCAGAATTCCAGGTTTCTTAAGGAAATAGTGAAGGAAAATGGAGAATCACAAATGAGAAAAATAAGTGCTTGAATAGACTCCTTTCCAATAAACTTTTGACGATTTTGAAAAGAATGTTGGCAGTATTTGATCTTTTGAATTGCATTCACACAAGAAGTAATATTGAAGAAGATGTAAAGGAGCTGAGTTGACTGAATGATGAGATGATGCGAAGTTATTCCGCGATATTCCGTTCACTGGAGGCGCCAACAGAGCAGAAGAGAAAATGACTTTCACTATGTGCGAGTGATATTTGTGAGGAGCAGATCGCGCGCAGACGTCACGAGAATGTTTTAGTAAAACCAACCTGAGTGCTTCACATCAAACTTGATTATTCAACATGTCGTCTGATCACAGAAATTGAAATCCTCAATCGAACAACCTGCACAGAAATCATCGACGAGAATCATCAAGACGGCGGCGTTGCATCAACAATCAAAGCATTACCACAGATTCTTCAACAGATGTAATCCAACACCCTGTTTAGGAGATGAAAATGAATTCGTCACATATTGTCATCTTGTGTTACATATGTGACAGAAGAAGAAACTAAAACAAAAGTTTATAATTGACGCAATCTTGTAATTGATCATATTTTTTCCATCAAACTTAAATGAATTACATTCTGTGAAAAATCAACATGTTTTTCGAATTATTTTGGCATAGCGAATTATTTTGGCAGTGGAGAATAATTCTATGTCTGTCACAGGTGACATACATGTGACACATCTTCTAAAATGTGACACAATGGAATCTGTCTCATTTTCCGTCACAAATCTGTCACACTAAGATTTACAGCGGCAGATCTTCGCAATCGATTTGCGTTGTGGTTTTCATAAGTAGAAATATCTTGTTTAGGTATATAAATGAAAGACTTCTTCATTTTAATTATTTCAATCACGTTTATGTGAGATGAGAAGGAGATTCACAAAAAGGAAGAATGCAAATTTAAACAAAAAGGAAGTCTCAGAAGAAAATAGCTTGCTAAAAGTCTGATATGTTGACTTGCAACATTGATATTGTAACATGCGAATCGAACTCTCATTGAGAACAAAAGCATTATCTAAAAGCTCAAGCAAATAACACAATTGAGTCGGTCAAATAGCGGGGTTAGACCGGCCGTTAGAAAAAATATCTTTTCAAATCTGAATTGGCACAGATTGTAGAAAATAAGCATTCAAATGATCTGTATGGCTAGATCAAAAGCATTGTGTTCCACTTTAGCAACCTTCAGGCTCAAAAGCAGGCCAGTGATGAAAAAGAAATAAAAGATATTGTAAAAAATATTAGTCCTCACCGGCATCTTACTTTTAGGGTAGATGTCAGAGTTGAAGGGCCGACATGCTGGCCAATTCATTCTGGCATTCTTGTTCCGGACTAAGTGAATGCCCTAATCGTCAACTCTTCATGGAAGCTGTTGCTTATTTTTAACAAACATTTTATCATTTTGAAGCTATGTTCCAATGTCTAGTTTGATGTAGCATCCATCCTTTCTTTCGCGATAATGAGAAACAAAATAATAATAGCTAAATGAAATTTACTCACATGCGCAAGTCGGCAAAAGTTACAGCCTGCACTTTCAAACTTAGAGATAAAACTAACAACACCGGAGCTTCACAACAAGCACACACAGCACAATATGAAATGCGTGCATTCAAAATATGGTGCGCAAAATTCAAAATATTTAATTTGAGACTATTTTTTGGCACAAGAAGTCATGCTGTTACAATAAGAATGACTGTTAGCGTCGATCACTCAATTCAAAGCCTACAAAGACAAATTAATGCTCCAAAAAAAGCATTGGTAATTGGGTCACTCCTGAAAGAGGAGCAGTAACTATTAACTTTACCACGAATTAGTTGCTAACCTGCAGCGCAGACTACTAAATTCTCGGATGTTCTACTTGTAACCCCAACAATGGATCTGCTTTGCAATGCGGTCTCTTATGCATTGATCATCGGGAAAGTTAAACCAGATGCATATAATGGCAATGATCAAAATTATGATTAAATACTTTCGAAAAAAATACTTTCGCAAATTCTTTAAGGGTGACACAATCTTCGGCATCAGATCGCCTACATATCGAAAAAGGAAGAAAAAAATGGACCGCAGTGTGTCTGCCAACAGCGCTGAAACTTTTGATGTTTTTTCAGGTTCAGCACTTTTTATACATTTTGCACATCACCTCCTAGCGCTTCTATATCATGTGCATGTACGTGTGTTATGATTTTTATTTGCTGTCTTCGAATCCATTATTGCTTTCCTACAGCAATTATACAATATCCTATGGCAATTTTCCACATAGCAATAGCTACACATCCTCACTATTCAATTGACTTCCACATGGATTGGAAAAGAATCCTGAAACATTCAACAAAAGACATTATAGATAGACCTATAACATCAACTGTGGTACAAATTGTAAGTGAAGAAGATTCCAAGTCTTTCTGCTTTAAATTGATATCACTACATGTACTTGAAGCACCCAAATTTTGAATTAGTCATCTAACATTATCTCTGATGTATCGCCATACTGATGACTTGCATAAAATATTATCAATTGACAGTATTTCTTGATGATTTGTATGTTCCAAAAATACGGATACCCAAGTCGAACAAAATTTCAACCCGAACCCAATGTCGAGTCGGGTACAAATGTCTAACCCGAACCCGACAAAAAGTTCCAGAACCTGACCCGACCCGAACCCGACAAAGAGTGCCAGAACGCGACCCGATCCGAACCCGACCCGATTATATTCGAAAAATCAGAGACATTTCTATGTATAAAGCTAATGCTTGATCCTAATGTGACTCCGGGCGGTAGTCTAACTTCTTAGTAGTATTATTTTAGCATTTTATTAAAATACGCAGTAGTCAGTATATTATTTTCTCTAGGTTAATAAAGTATTCAAACAAATACTGAATAAGTAGCATAATTACCCACGAAATTAATATAAGCTACAACACATGACAAAATTCGGAATCTTTACAAAAAAATCGACTGCTTCGTGATATATTATAGGTGTAGCAGCATACTCCTTCAAAACTCTGATTGAGACACTTTGACTCTCAATGTCAATGAAGATGTCCAGGTCCGAGCAGCTCAACTGCATCACTACATGCAACGACATAATTCTGCAGATAGATGCCAAAATTTCAATTATATAATATTTGATGTATAGTTAAGCTTCCGTTCCTATGTAAAGCTTATCTTAAATTAAATTTCATTTCTTTCCGTCCATCCTGCGAGCCACGATCTAAATGTCATTATGAGAATGAGGCCTTTAGAGACCACAAGAGCGGATTCAATTAATTTGATAATGATCTTTCGTTGTTTTAGAAGCAAAATATGCAGCGCAAAGTACTTTTATTAGATCAATAATTCACAATGAGAATAATGTGATAAGCCACAATTTCTTGAAAAACTTTATTAAACTACAGGTACACATGAAACAGTGCTAACTTCACAAAATATCTAATAAAGTTCTAAACATTTTTCAAATTTGTATGCTCCAACCCGAAAAACCTGAGTTCGGGTTATTACGGGTTTTTTCGGGTTGTAGATTAAAGAGATAATCCTACCCGACCCAACTTCTTAATTGCTCTACCCGAACCCGAACATTCGGGTTCGGGTTTTGGGTCGGCTCGGGTCGGGTTCGGGTTTGGGTTCGGGGTCCGGTCGGGTCGGGTTCGGGTTCAGGTTAGGTTTCGGGTAGGATCGCTCATCTTTATTCTCCGCAAATTAATGTGGAAAGTATGCGGCACGGATAGTCTAATTTACCATAACGCTTAGTGCAGGGCAGTCTCGAATACCCGATCATTTTAATTTTACAGAAAAGTCTTTTGTTGTAGCTTCAGACAGGGATTACGATAAAACAGCGAAAAATGCTTGATGATATTTAAAAAAAGGCTGATAATATTTTGTAGCATTCATCTTCATCTAAAATGTATTAAAGTAAGAAAGCATGATAGGTTCCCGGTTCCGGTATACAAGTATACATTATTTATTTTTATAGTTATCGTTATGTTTCATCAAGATTAGTACTTAGCGATACCCTGTTATACGAATTACACTGAAGAATGCCGCAATATGATTACATGGTGTATATATTTCCTTCTGCCATGCGAAATCTTGTTGTGCTTGGTATTAGCCGTACTGATAATTCATTACACATCACAATTTTCCAATTTGATTACCGCTCGATGCTCACAAGATATCAGCTTCATCAATTGAACATGCATACACTGTAAATCGCTGGATACGAAAATTTCATACAAACATATACCAAAATCACATACAATTTGAAACTGACATCTGATACGAGATTCTCGTATGCTTGCAGAGATCTGATGTTTTTCATACGAAATCTCACTTGCTTTCGCATGTGATTGGCATGTAGCGATACGAACTATTATATCTGTGATTGGCTGCTTTACACTGAAATGCGAGTTGTTGGTATGTTTTATATACGAGACCCAATGCAAATTCATCTTCAATCGCATGCCTCTGGTATGTAGAGCTTTAAGTCACACAGCAAAAAACACATGTATTACATATCACTGTCAAAGACGTTTTTTCAGTCATGCCAGTCGTGAATATTTCTTTTTGATAGTGCGGTATTTAACAAAAATAGATTTATTGTGATTTTTATGCTTCACGAGTATGTCATCGTTGCTACTTGCCTAGGTACATTAATAGGACGTTTGGTTAGCTCTTCATACTTTATGAACCAAGTTGATTAGCATCAATTCATTCAAACAGTTGCTTTCGTGCGATCATGTTGACTTATATATCTCAAACATAACTATTTTTACGTTCATGAATTATGATGAATTTTTATTTCGGATTGATGATATGCTTAATTTCAAAATTACATAATGCATAATTGTTAATGATTGAATACTTATTGACTATTTATGAAATGCCTTAGACTTACATGTATTAAAATCGAATTCAGTATTGAAAGTTTGACTATCGAATGTCATTATCTCACTACTTACAAAACAGCAGTAACATTAGTGTGATCTTTATTGACAAAAGGCCTTAAATTAACATAATTGGTGCTTTCTTTTAACATTGTACTGGCATGGCTTTAGTATGTAAAGCATACCACACTTGAAATAACATACGAAAAGCACACAACTATGTACAGAAATATACCAAAAAAATATTTTGGTATGCATCCTTCGTATGTGATTGGTATTAAGCGATTTACAGTGATAGAATAACTAATAAGCTAACTATCAAGTTATAGAAGATGTAATTACTAACAAGTCAAATTGGCTTAACTGAGTGATCAAAAGACGTTTTCAATAAAAGAATTCGCCGAATGCTGTTTAATTTCTCTTTGGTCAAAATGTAATTACCCATGAATACCTAAGCTACCAGCATGCCATTCATTTCTAAGAGTTGCGGTAATTCGTTTTGTAGAAAATGTGTTACAGCGAACTGTTGTGATTTGTTTGCTCAAAGTGCAATTGATATTTTATCTAAAGTGGTACAGTTGACTTTAATTTCAGTACAGTAACATGACATTAACGACGATTTGTTTTCGATGAACGTCTTGCGGCATTCGTCAACCAATATTCTATCTGAGCCATACACCATTATTTTTATAAACTTAATATAAATAGCAACGAGAGGCTGACACCTTTCTGATCTAACTAGCACGTACTTGCAAGGTGAATAGAATATTACTGACAATGGCTTATGAGAACAGTGAAATTGTTTTGGAGCAGCCTAAGGTAAGTCTCCGAAGGAATGAGAGATGCTAAATCTAAGACAAAAATGTAATTTAAATTTCACAATTGAAGTGAATGTAGTCACAACATCATCATCTCATCATCTATAGTAGAAAAATTGATTCATTTTTGAAAAAGTGGGTGTATCTCTAAGAAGCCAAAGTACAGACTGTAGTCCTGAGCAATGAATGTCATAAGTAATGAACAACGAGATGTTTGTTTATACAAGGCTTGTCCGATATTTGCACTTCTTCTTGTGTCTATGTGTCTTTAGAATGTGTCTGTGACTTCTTCATTGTTAACAGTTGCTTTGTATTGATCAGTAAGTGCCTGTAATATTAATCACGATTAGTGTTGCTGGTCATCTTTTTTGCTTTATAGGAAGTCATCTTGCGTGCATTAAATGCTACGCAGATGTAGTATACACAACCCTTTTTAGTGTTTAGCTTTTGTTACTAGCATACCGGTGAGTTAAGTCTGAATAATAATTGTCAATGATAACTACAAATCAATTTATTGAATAGCTATCAATTATGTGTTAAATATTTCTATTAAATATTCATTGAATGTCAGTCAGCCACGGATGGCGGAACGAATTTTGGGTAAGAGGGGCAAGAATGTTGAAGCAGGGCATTTACTGAATAAATTTTCAATACCAAGAAGCTCAAACTACTTGAGTCTTTCGCACATACAGACCAGGGCAATAGTGTTCGGCAAGAGTAGCTACTCGAGCAGGCCTACTGACTTTCAATGTGTTACTCGAGCACTGACTCCGAGTACTCGAAACAAAATGATTATGTGATAGCTTTCACAACTAATTGCCTGGAATCCGCTAAGCAATGAATCCTCTTCAACATACTTCATTGCTTTCTTCATTAAAAAACAATAATTCTTAGATACAATGTACAACAAAGCACCCTATGACAACATGTACAATATCATGCCGATCAGAGAATGTGAAGATTTTCTATTCGATATTACTCGGATCGATAATTACCTATTTCGTTGCACTGAAACTCTCAGCATTAAACAAAACGAAACGATTGAAAGTACCAGTTGTTTAGATAAAATTATTCGTTACATATGCTGTCATTAATTATCTCAATAAGGCATGGCAAACAGAAAGACAAAACATGTTAAGTAGTAAGAGAACAATTGCATCACTTAGGTGTAGAGACTTAGTTGTCATGAGCTCGCCTACTAAACTTGAAAGCATGTAAAATTGAAGCTCGATTTTAGTCCTGAAAAAAATTCCGCGTGTGATTTGCACTTACCGCACCTTCAAACAATTCATGCATTGTTCATTATCCATAGATATTGTTTATAAGCCATAATACAATCATGCAGTGGCATGTTCCATAAACATTCATACATGTACATCGAAATCAGAAAATTTGGCAAGTAATTTTATTTTTAGGTTTTTCAGTTAAACACAGGGGATGCGTTATCAAGTGCAGTATACGAAGGTCCATGAAGCTATGAAGCTTCGTTGATTTTATCTATGAAGAAAATGAGCATGTATATAGTAGATAATTTATTATTTATTATATCAGATTAAAAACTCTAGTTATCTCAATGAGTTATTTAAGAAGTAGATTGCCAAAACAAAATCTGTAGCTCACCAATTGGCAAGAATTATATAATGACAGCGAGGCAGTAAATAGGAAAATGTTTTGCAGGCCGATTTTTGCAAAAAGTGCGTTAAAGGTTGATAGGCCTTCTATAATCGATTTTACAGGAGAATATGAATTAGCAAGTCTACGTAAATGATGTATTTTAAGAATATGTAATTATGTATGGTTTTGTAGAGCTGCATCTCAGCCTATAAAATAGTGCATTGAATATTGTATACATTGATAATTCATTCAAGTGATCTACTCGAGTAATACTATGATAGTGGCCATTCGAGTAATGCCGAACACTAATCTGTAATATGAACTTACTTTTCAATCGTTTGCTAATCTGTTTTTGATTTCCTTCCATCAATTTCGGAAACAAGAAGACATCATTTTTTGGCTCTTGTAGAAGGTGAGGCCTCAATTGCAAGCTACGTAATGAAGATAATTCAGAAAGTTGTACTTCCGAGAAAACGACTGAGTAATTCTGTTTGATGGGTGCACAAAGTTAACATTTACAGTATGGATCACCTAGAGGATTTATTATATTATATACAATGCTTATTACACATGTATGCATAAGACATTCTAACAAGTGCTTATAAGCTTAGTTTTATATCAGCCAATTTTTTTGTTATTGATGAACATAATTAATTATTCATTCTTAAAAAATACCTATTAACTAAAACTGTCTAAACGGCGCTGATAACGTTAAATCCGTGATCTTTTACTGTAGGGGTCAGTGAGTCCACATATGCATGTAATCATGCTCTCGAGTTACTTAGTTGATTGATATGCCATCTTTTCAATTAAAAAACTTAAAAACACTGGAGACTCATGGAATCTGCTGAATTTTTCAATGCTAAAATGAGATAATTGTTTATTCAAAATTAATTCGCCATTTCTGAAAACCGTTTGAACAAAAAAGATAACTCTGTCATCAGAAATGCTTCAATGAAAAAGAAAGAAGTATACTAATTCAAAGTAAAATCTCGAAAACAACTGTAGTATAACTACGCTTCTTCTCAAGGACACCTTTGTCCCCCTTTGCCCCTCCTCAGACAGGGCAAGGGATCGATCACCCCGTCGCCCCCCTGTTCCGTGATCGCTGCAGTCAGCTATGTATTTAGAATCACATAAAGTTTCAACCATAAAATAATACATTGTACTAAAAAGCCGAAATGTAAGTAATTTCGTAAAATGTGGGTACAATGTAAAACATTTAGCAATTTGATAGGTTTACAGATGGAACATGACACGCAAATACAAGATCCGACCGGCCGGTTTTAAACATACCGGCCCGGCTCCGGCCGACTTCTTCCAGCCGCCGGTCCGACACCTGCCGGTTCCTACCCTAAATATACACAGCAGATACAAGATTATACTCATTCAATTACCATCAGTTTAGTCCGGCAGCCAGAACGAGTTTCTGCAGGGAACGAGGCCGAAAGTGATACTTTCACAGAATGATGTACACCCTATGCCTACTACGAATCGGCACGTCTGCCGAGTTCTAGTGAGTTCCTCTTCTTGTCAGACAGGATCAAAGAAAAGCACATGTAAATCCAGATTGCAGTTTTTGGCTAAAATGAGATGTTGTATGTTTTCTCTGATTAAACGAAAAGAACCAAGACCAGAGTCATAATTTTTGGCATGGAATGTCTTGAGGTCATTTCCTTTCATTTTCATGCACCCCTGTCTATATAGATAAACGCATTTCGATTTGGCGAGCCTCTTAATGTCGGCAAACACAAACATTTTGAGCTACCTTATCCACATTCAATCACATTCTCACATACATTGCCGATTAGATGCATGATAAAAGCACATGCATATCATACGAAAAAACGTACGACGGAAACGGTATGTTATAAAAATTACATTAATAATCGTTTAATCGTTTATTGAATATAAAGAAAGCTGGACAGAGCGAGTTGACGTACGTGGTGCATATAGAATGAAAGGAATTTTCCTTCAGAAGATTGTCGGTCAAATCATAATTAGGAAGTAATTTCAAACATGTGAGAAAGTCAAAAGTCATCAATTTTGTTTGTTAAACCTCAGTCTACACATTGGAATGAACGATGATTTACGACGTAATGTATTGCAAAAAGGAAAAGAAAAACGTTTACCACTAAGAAGGAACAGATGCATCAGACTGTTCAGTTGATGTGCAGGTTGCATGATTTTATGAAACACTTTCATGGCCAAATCATCTCTACGCGATTCCAAGTTTGGAAGTATGTAGATCAAACGAACACCCTTTGCCGCAGTTGATGCGATGACAACGCCTTTGAAGTTTATTCAATTTACAATTGTTTCGTGTGTTCAATCCAACAAAGACAGGACAGCTGTATTCAATTATGCTCCTTATTTGTGAAAAGTATATATGGATCAGATCGCGTTTGGTGATACTTTTTATCTTCTTCATTTCTTTTAGTATGAATACTCTCCTTGATGCATTTCTCATGACGTACATATTGATGGATATTTAGCTTGATAGACTTATTTTCATTGGTTGCAGCTAAATTTTCATAATATGCTAAATTTGGTCACTTGCTTTGCGACGTGATTGTGCAAGTTTGGTTTCTGCATTGAAGTGCGTCAATAAAAATATATTCATTTTTATCATTACCGTAAATAACCGCATAACAGTGTTGAAACCGAGCGTGTTTTTGACGACCGATGCCGGGCCGGCATTCACAAAACGTCGGCCGGGCAGGTGTGGTCAAAAGCGGTCGGAGGTAAGCCGGGTCAGTGTAACCCATTAATTAGGACTAAAAACTGCTTAACTCAGACAATTAGACATCATTCGATTTCTCGATTTCCATGTACCTAGCATGCGGTAGGCTTACCGCTACTCCGGATAAGCAAGTGTTCCCGATGAAGCGCAATGATGGTGATTTTCATCAATTTCTATACAAATTTATCTTCTATTAGGTGATTGGACACATTTTGTGTAACACCATCCCATACAGACGGTGGTGATCATAGAAATTGACAATATCATAAAAAGTCCTAGAATGGAAATTGCATGAAAATCAAGGCACACGCCGGGGGAACTTAGTTGGGGCAAAAAGCAGATTTTGCGTGCTGGATTTCTTGTTTTCTGGTTGGCGATTATACTTATCAAACCAATTTGTGATCTGGATTGTTACCCCTTGTCTAAAGATCATGTACACAAAAGTAATATTGAATTTGCAAATTGCAGCGGCGACAGGGTAACAAAGGAAGAAATCCTTTAAAACGTTCTGTACGCTCATCATTTTAAAATATCGATCCCATAATCTGTCAGGAGTGTAATCAGATAGATATGTAACTTGCAATGTCACTTTATAGAACATTCATTGCTCCAGCTACAGAAATCAGAGACCAAGACGTCCTCGAGTATTCATTTTACTTTTAGGGGCTTCCCTGTTCAGCATATTTAAACAATTTTCAGAATCATTGCATGTTGACGAATGTTAACAAAAATATCATCAGGCTGTATAACATGATGATGCCATTCCATGATTAATCGAAAAGTTCCAGGGACATTTTATTCATCTGAGTGATGATTGTAGATAAAAAGCTTTCAATGTGCTTATTCCAGAGAAGCACTTGCTTTCTTCATCATTTAAAAGAGAAATTATCCAATAATTAGAATTTTTATGTTCAATCTTAAGATTTTCTCACAACCAGTACAAAAGTCAAAAGTTGTTTATTTCCAAAAAACATTATTACACTTACAATTACACTGACACTTTCAATTCTGTAGACCAATTTTTAATTCGCATTCCAGTATTAAAGGAAATTGGATAATAGTCACCAATAGCCTACACATCGACGCTGTATTTTACACCATGGAATAGTAGGCTATTTCAAATGTAACAATACTATCATCTCACATAAAACTCTCTTCAAGAGAAACCTGCAATTTGCTGTCAGCAACTTCACAACTGCATGAAACTTAACAAATAATTTCATTATGATACAATGTAATATTGCAGTTCAGATATCTGATCAGCAATATGCTATGCGGCTGATGGCCGTCAGGCACATCGATTTTTCTCTGCCATCGTTGTACGTATAGGATATCAAGCGATATTTGAAAGCATTATCAACATAACAAACGACGGCCACAGGCTGGGGTTTGTTATAGGATAATGCTTGAAAATATCGCATGATATCTATCATAACGCATAGTTTCACCTGTAATTCGGAGTGTGATATCTGATGGTTTCCGTTTGTTATGCACATAATCATGGATATCATAATCATGGATGTGTTGATGAACATGTGAAGTATAATAGCACACAGTCCACGCAGCATTATACATGAACGACCATATTGGAATTAATATAGACTGTGGACTCGACATTGAGCAAGAGAATATCTATGATAGCTTAATTTTATCTTCTGGCGCATAGAAATTGTCCGTTACAGTCCGATATCTTCGTTGAGGACAAACTACACATCTTCCATTTCTATTTCAGATAGTTTCAAATCGATTTCAAATATATCCAAATGAATTTCCGACATTTGCAGATGAATTTAAGATTCTTCAATTGAATTTAATATCTTTTCAAAGTTGAGTTTCTGACAGATATCTGAAATTCAATTAGAGAATTCTGAAATCCATCTAATGTCTGAAATTCATTTGGAAAGATCTGAAATAGACATGGAAAAGGTGTAGTTGCTTCCAAAAGTTAACATGCAGGCAAAGGGAAGTTTTCGGTCTTTGAATATTACATAGACTTTTCAAATGACTATAATAGGTCTGCAAAACAATGATTTGAGACGAAAACATCAATCACCGAATGAAATTAAAATTTTACCAGAAATGGAAAATTTTCCATTGCATCACTACAACTGAGTCGAGTTGGCTGTATCAATGTATATAGCTAAAATCTAACTACCGATTCCTCGAAAGCCAGTACACCGTTCTCTTAATCCCACGGTTTGTTTAAATGTCTTTGGTGACATTTTCCCTTCTCAAATGTGAATCAATTATTTTTATTTGTCTCCGAGCATGTATTGTAGAGATCCCTTCACTTCATTTGACCTGTAAATCAGATTATTGCCCGCGCGGGAAAATAATAGTTTCACCTGTAATTCGGAGTGTAATATCTGATGGTTTCCGTTTGTCATGTACATAATACACGGAATATATCAGGCAATAACCATGGATTTCTAAATGCTATGGAAATCCATGCAGAAGTCCATGGAAATATCCAAATCCATTCATTTCCATTCGAGTCATTTAGCGCATGAAGACGGCATGAATTTTCATCAATTCTGTTTATAGCCTACCACTATATGCACATCAATGGTGTCAAATTGTTTTCTAACTTACTACTCAGGTCCCAATGACGGGCATGGAAGGCAAGAAAATTTTGAATCTCGACATTCTTGAAATATAGCATGACATATCATATTCAAGATAGCATGACTCAAGCTTGATAAAATGCATGTATGGTTCAATGGTCCGTCTAATTCTGATAGTATTCAAAGTTTGTCAGCAAAAAATTGTGCACTTTATGACTTCCTCTAAGAATAAGTGAACTCATTGTAGTATCAAGAATCAAACTTGGCCTTCGCGGCTGCTCAATGATTGAAGAAAATTCTGCGCAATTTAATCAATACACAGGACCGAAGTCCTGAAGCCTTGCTGTTGCAGGTTGTGGAGCATAACATACCACCAAGCGGGGTATCAACATCAATGGACAGTGGCAGATTACTGTATGCGCTCAATTAAGATGGAATTCGTCGATGGACCCTATTATAAGAAACAAACAAGCCTCCAATCCACGCGTCTATTTCGCAAAACTAAGAAGCAATTCTTTTATGTGCTTATAGCGACACACTAACAGACCTTTTCCATTGAACCACAGCTCTTCAAACTATGTATATGTGATATTTAGTCATCTAGGAATTCACGAAAATATCTGTGTGATATTTTTTCATATAATGCACTGAGATCATTGGAAGACCAGAGATATCTGCACTAAGCTATGCGTTACGACCAAGATATCAAACTTCCATTCTACACCTTTTCTATGTCTATTCATGGACTTCTATATTATAGAAGTCCATGGTCTATTTCAGATATTTCCAAATCGATTTGAGATCTTTCCAAATGAATTTCAGATTTCTCCAATTGAATTTCAGATATCTTCAAAGTTGAGCTTCTGATAGATATCTGAAATTCAATTGGAGAAATCTGAAATCCATCTGGAAATGTCTGAAATTCATTAGAAAAGATCTCAAATCGATTTGGAAATATCTGAAATAGAAATGGAAAAGGTGTGGTCTATCATTATCTACTTCTACGGTCATGATCGATTAGTCTGCCATTCGCACACTACCATCACTTGCGCTCGTTTTTTTCCATATTAATTTCATCGATTGTATTTTCATCGACCAAGCGGTCAAAACTTGGATCTTGAAGTCTTGTTGAAATAAGCAATATTTTCATCCGTCAATTATGGTACAAACAAATTCAAAAGAGGAGGTACAAACCGTACTAGGGTAGGCATGTAATAGTCTATTTGAATAACTAAGAAGGCTATAAGATTTTTTTGAACATAGTAGAATTCTCCGCACATGTAATCTTAACAATGTTTGGCTAAGTCAATATCACTACATTGCTTCTGTCACTACCATATAAATATGAATGATGTGTGATAAGATAAATCTATAATGCATCTATAATCTATAAATCAATGATATATGATTCTATATAAAGTATTTCATTTTATTAATCGTAACGCCTGCACGCAAAAAGCCAATTACAGCCATCGATAAAAAATTGAAAAGACATGAATAAAGAAAAGGTATAAAACCCAACTGCTAAAATTCAAGTCATTCGACAAAGCAGAATGTGCTTAAAGGAAGCGGTACTATTCACAAAGAGATCTTCTTTACACACACAATTTACCAAATCAAATGCTCCTGGTATGATAATATAGAATGATCATCAGGTTGATGATGAGTTTCTCTTATCACAATTTTTGTCATGATGTCATATTGTGAAGAAATCAGAATCTTGTGAGTCTATGTATCATTTTAGACTCAGAAGGTATCATGTAATCAGTTTTTATTCCACTTCTGGGCCAAGTATTTCAACCAGTACTTTACATTCCAGTCGTCTCTGTTTTTGTATAACTAAATTCTCGACCCACCTACGCCACACCTCAGACTATTAAACAAACAAATCGTTTTCATCCAAACTATCGAAGTTATGCAAACATTGTCTAATGCGAAGATCTTATAGCAACTAACCTTCTCACAGATTGACTAGACGATTAAGGGCAGGCTTCTTTTGATCTTTATCAATGAGAAAAGATACTGATTACATAAAGTTAGCAATAATGGCGACTTTTGCAAAGCTGGATTAGCGCAGCTCACATCAATTATCAAACTTGATATTTACTAGGATGTAAAAGTTAAATAGTCTGCAGACTCAAAATATTGTATCGCGTAAGTTCATAATTTCTCACATCTCGATCGGGAAACCGGGGGAAGCAAGAAAAAGTGTAGACTTTGTGACATCGTGATTTGGTTAAATAACTTTGAATATTTACATGCACAGTATTGGACATAATGGATGCATCACCCAACGAAATTTTCCAATTTTAGTAAACTTGTTTGAATTCAGTGAAAAAAAGCTTTAAACACTGTTTAACGATTTCTGAATATGATGCTATGCTTATAGATACTATACTTAATAATATCTGTGCGCAAAGGCGCCACAGGATATTTGAGGATACGAAAGGAACAGTCCCCAATAACATTATGCAGATGATAATTGATAAGTGTGCCAATTCACAACGTCAACAAAGCAGATTTGGTACCTGTACACAAGACAGATCATTATCTCTTGTTTCCTGCTTTTTGGATTTCAAACTTGTATCTTTTGGCTTCTTTTATGTACATGTACTTCTTCTGATATAGAATCGCAAATATGTTCTTCAAAATAATTATCCTCAACAGCTTTAGAGCAACTCGCTAGACATGGAAAAGTCTCAAGGTGATGCATCCATTCTTTCCAATACTGTATGTTCAAATATCTACTTAAGAACACATTATTGTTGAACAAATTGCTTACTGAAGAACAGAATATTCACAGACTTTGAATTCCCTTGCCTGCAGTGTTTCTGGTCAATGAAAGCTTGTGATTTGATAAAAAATACGCAAACTGTCTGAAAATCTTAGTGATTTTTTTGATGTGAAACTTGAGCAAAAACAGGAAAGTATACACGTACATCACAAGAAATACAGCTATCTCCATCCTTGCATCAAATAGTTTTAGAATATTGTCGCCAGTGTTTTTGAGCGAGCTGAGCGATCGAGCGGCATTTTTTCAATTTTTTGATGAGCGGATGAGCGAGCGAAAATTGAGCGAGCGAGCGATGATTTTTTGTCGTGAGCGAGCGGTTGAGAGAGCCATTTTTAGAAAAAACAAAAATTAAAAAGATCAAATAATCAAAAAAGCGAAATTTTTGAAAAGTCTCTTAAAAATGCTTTCTATAAAAGTCTTTTTATAGTACATGCATGTATATAACTTGATTGATGAACAAACTTCCTAACTTTTTCTCTCTCCTGTAGTTCTCACACTCTTGACAATATACATTGAATGCCTGTCTGGATTCTTCTTCTGAATATGAACTTGACAATAAGAAGGTCTTTGTGATCGATGCTGCACTCAACATCTGACCATCGACACATTATTTATTCACATATCTTTTAAATCGGTCTCCCAATCGTCGCTTCGTCCCATAGATGTACTAATGGTCTCCGGAATTGCACGAAGACATTAAAAGATGCCTTAATTTGATAGAAGAATTTCGTTGCTGGAACATATCCACATGCAGATCCTTGAGAGACATTCAGTATCGTGAAACGTGAAAGAACTGCGAAAGAGCTACAATTTAGGAGGAATTGAAACCAACCAAATTAGGCCTACACTAGGACAATCCTAGTGTAGGCATATATGGCTTCCATTTTGCGATGCATTGATTCTAAGACCACGGACATTGATTCACTTTAGTCCTTTTCCATACCGGACTCTGAAGTGCGTAGAACTGAATCTGCCTCCCCTTTAACATCCAAACCAATGTTCCAAATCACATGAAATTCACGGTACAACATATTTAGGTTTTGAGCTTTCTTATCGTGATGTTCACTTGCTCCAACTCATTTATCCCCCCATGTTGTAAAAAGCAATTCAAGATGTCAAATCACTAATTTTGTCAAATTTTTTGAAATTGAAATTCCACCGAACTTAAAAGAAAAATCTCCTTAATGATAAAGATTGCAGAGTGCTCGCTCTCCTGGACAAGTAATGGAGAGATGTCCTCAAACATCATGTCTAGGACATTTTTCTATTCTGTCTCGTCAATTATTGCTATCTACGATGCTAAACGAGTTGAGTGTAATTGGAAGTTACTTATCTGAGAACGACAAGATGGATGTTTAGGCCATACATGGAATAGCCTACATGTCAAACATACGCATACAGTTCGTTTTATAAATAGTTAGAAATTAGCTAGAACTATACATTTTAAAGTAAACAGCACGTTTTCTAACTATAATTGAATGAATTTGCATCCTGTATCATATTAAATATTTTTCTTTGTTATATGTTTGCCCAGTTAGGGCCTACTCGTTAAAAGGGAGTAGACCTTGCTGGCCAGTCTAAGGTTCGTTTTCCTGCCTGTCTTCTATACAATGGAGTTGCACTGGCACGATGGCATGGAGCATTGTCATCCATGAGATCCAATCAGATGATGGATCACCTAAACTGCATGCTAAAGGATAAACATGTTCTTTGGTCACTCGAACGTAGCGTTCGGAGTTCATGTTTTCCCTCATAACATGCAGTGAACTGCGACCATCATTCCCAGATGGCTCCCCAGATAAGCAATTTCCTGCAATCGTCCTGACTCCTCGATGTAAAAAAACGATCAGGAATGTCTTTCGATTATTGTGTTTCACACCCAGCATTAGAACGGTCATATTTTTCCCAATTCGTTCGATCTTCCGCTCATTAGCCTTTCAGACCCGCTCGTTCGTTCACCGCTCAAATGAACTATCAATCCCCGGTCCCTTCGTTCATGGCATAAAATACCCGTTCAATCGTTCCTTCTAAGTCAAAACAATATTCAATTTTGTTGGACCCTACATAGTGCTGTCGAACCTTATTATATAGTGATATCATTCCTAGCTAACATTGGTTTTTCAGAGAAATGTGGAAGCTGGCGATGCAGGATTTTCTCCCATCTGACATCGCGAAATAATACAAGCTGCCCTATTGGAAAATTCGTTGTCGGTATTGTCCTACAATGACAATGCGAAACATGAGTTGACGTCAAACGTTACACGTCACACGCGCCCTTTGTGTCAAAACCAATCAAACTAGAGAATATCAAAATCGATGGAGAAAGTCATGCTCCTTCTGTCTTGGTGTTTAGCCTACAGCACGCTTTAGCAGCATCACGCTGCACGAATTTGCTATAGGTGACGATGGGTAGAAATGTTCACCCATTTAACACTTCGCTTACACAGTGCTTGAAACCTGCTAGTTAGCATCGGCCTAGGTCTAGTCTTCAGAAATAGTGATTTAAGAAAACGATGTGACTAAATTCGATAGTGACTAGATTCAATTGCATAATGAGCTTAGGCTACATACATTACGCCCGCGTCATGTACGTCGCCATGAATCCCTACCTGCATATCCACTGACCGGATATGAATTCTCAGATTAAGCCATTATTGTAAATGCCAGTGCCTGCATGCAAATGCCCGCTTCCCGCAAAAATCGAGATGTCCGCATCGGGCCCGACCCCAGCTTATGACTTTACTTGATACAAAAGCAACATAATACCTGTCATTTTTAAAAAGTAATGGTCAGATTTGCACCCACAGTGCAAGTAGACCTACCTCATCACAGCTTTTGAATTCAAACTGTTCGATGCTTTGTGACCAAGTGATGAATTAAATGATACTTTAGTGCGCATCATGACAAATTTCGTTGCTTCATGGAAGGACGTGAAACTTTTTCAGTCCGGCTTCCTCAGTTTTCACCACTGATAAACCGCATTGATGGTGATATGCGCAGATGTTTTAGTAGCTGATGAGTAGTAGAATAAGTAGATGTATTTTCGGAACACTAAATCAATAACAAGAGATGGAATCATTGTGTAATAGCAAGTCTCTTGCCATTGTTTTGTCATTGAACTGAAGTCTTAATGCTCAAACAAGCAATTTCGAAGAGCATCAATAGAGTTTTCTTTTATCGAAATTTTTGAGGTTTCACTACATCACGAAAGCCCAATGGGTTAGTGGTGATCCATGCACAAATTGGCAATTAAATATTTTCAAATTTCGGAATACTACTTTATTGAAGTCAGAATGTGTAAATAAGCAATTTTGGAATGTATCAAGGATTTTCTACCATTATTTCTTTTGCTGGGTTTCCGGGGCTAAATTACCGCTCAATCACGTCCAATCAAGCAAAAAGGCCGTTCGTTCCGATCACCGCGTTCATCGGCTTCTCAGACATGTCGTTCGATAATTCGTTCATCAGAAAAATGAAAAAAGTACCGTTCAGACCGTTCGTTCAAATACCATGTATACCCCTCCTAATCTGACACGTTGAGGAATCCGGACCGACCCTCAGTGTCATCTGTGTGACATGCCAATCTTCGCCGTGTCCTCTCTGGCTATGATTTGGTTTCGCGGAGAGTATGCTACACGCACCGGAACGGTGTTTAAGTGTAAAGATCATCATGAAGAAGAGTGCAAAGGTAGAAGGAAGTAGGACCTGGGCGCAACGAGCTGCTGCGGACCTACCATCTTGACAGATACTGAGCTTAGTGGGCCGAAGAGTCAGTGACGGCTGGCGCCGATGTCTCAGGTCCTTTTGGGTGCAGCATTTGCTGTTTCACATAAACTAGCGATTTCGTTTATCAAGGGATTTTATTTATAGCAGATTTCTTGCATTTATTGATTACTCAATCACTCATAAGTCACATATGTCATCTTTAGCTACTTTTAGGAATTGTCTACATTATTTTGTTACGACTTCAAATAAGTTCATTTTCAATTGTCAACGCATTACATAGTTTCCTAACGCACCTTGCGTATTTTGTCCAAGTATTGCGCCAAGAATTGTATGCACTGATTCATGTGATCAGCATGTAGGATTAAGTTTAGATTAATGCCCATCTCTATACATGTCAAAAGAATTCTGTGGCTATGTTCATCAAAATATATTGTTTCAACTAATTTTGTGCAATAGCTAATTTAATACATTGGTATGATGGTTTACATCGTTTCATCGTGTGTTTCAAATTTCAACTAAAATGAAATGATGAATTTCCTTTGAACGCCTATAAAAGGTATCTATTTGATTTAAAGCATGGAATTAGCTCTGAGCATAAAAAAGTTTGTAGAATTAAGGAGGGTATTATTGAGAAATGAGTAAGCGAGCGGCATTTTTTCATGATTTTGAGCGGTGAGCGAGCGAAAGGATTATTTTGAGGAAATGAGCGGTGAGCGAGCGACAGGGCGATTATGAGCAATTGAGCGATGAGCGATCGAAAGCGGAATTTCGATCCGCTCAAAAACACTGATTGTCACAAAATAAAGAAGGGCGCAAAAATAAATTATGTCCCTTTGGTACTACAGTACGATATTCATGTAATACTAGCAACCTAATTTTAAGAAATGTCCACATATTGTAATCATTTATAATCATTCCCAATATAATGTCATTCTATGGCTTTAATTTGGCAACTTCAGTCAAAAGTACTGCATTACACAGAAATATCATCAAAATGAAGTATAACTTTGAGTAATGCATATGTCAGTATTGATTTCTGCAAGATCATTTAAGCATAATTTGCAACTGTATTCAAATGGCAGCTGCATTCAAACTTTAAATGGAACGTGCCGGAACTGGACCTGGCCAAATAAATGCTGTCTCGGTTCCGACTTTAATAGTCTATATGTGGCTTGTACTTCAGAATGATTTTGAAGTCCAGAATTTTCTTTTGATATTAAGAATATATAGCGAGCAAGCGGTTTGCTATCACAGCATCTTTTAGTGAGATGGATCTCACTCCACTACAGCAACCTGCTGATATATGTTAATTCATGTTGATACATTATCGGTGTATCAGGGTATTCCGATCCTACTGTCAAAAACTAATCTCTGTCGAAGCTTATTGAAATTATATTTAGACGGTTGAAAAGTCAGTTGATGCAACTGCTCAATGTGTTTTTTGATATCTTAGCGACAGTTTCAGCAAACTGATATCATCAAAGAATTGACGAAAAAATCATTACCGTTTTCCTGTTTCCCAATTAAGGAATTGATGAACATCATATCAAAATGCAGATGGAGGTATTGAATATTTGTTTGCATCCTCAGTTGAAAAGTAGAGCAGATCTGAATAACTACCATTGCATCCAATGTCTGGAGAATCATCATCTGGCCTGGTTTACATCCTTCAGCATCAACACAACTTCCTTTTTAATGCAACCTTTCTCGGAGTAAATATGAAAAACGCTCTTAGAATATTGGATGACTACTATCTAAACAGGCATGCTAAATTGTGCAGCCTCAGTCACAATATCTCAATGATCAAGATTCTCAAAATGGCACATTTTTGCGACCACAAATTTGTCGAAGATCGCAGTAAAAGGGACTTACTGCTAAAAGTCTTGCCGTCATTGATCTTCTTGATAGTGTTCTATTGTGCTGTAACCAATCAGTTATTCCTCCATGTACAATCATTATTCGCTCGCTAAAATGTCATTTCTAGCTCGCTAAATTAATGCTATCTTATTTTTCTATCTCAAATGAGGATTGTTCTTTTCAGATTGTTGAGAAGATTGTGGTTGGTAATCGACCTACTGCTATAACGAGGGATTTTAGTTCTGGATTATGTGACTGCTGTCAGGATTTACATGTTTGTAAGTACAAATAAACATTTGCATATTCTTTTCTCTGATGCCACTAGAAGTTATAGCCGTAGACATAGACAGATTCTTTTGCTATGTGATGAAGGAAATCAACACAGCATTTCAGACGTTTAATATCACACTGTTTTTGCGACCAGATGCTGACTAAAACGCATTTTTCAGGTACAAGAAGCGACATGCAAATTGAAAACAAAGTCTCGATTCTGTAGTTTAAAGAAGAATCTCTCTGTTGAGTGTATTTAAAGCATTTCGAATATCCAATAGCACCATCACCTTATTATCACTTGTCGTTTGCATGCATCGACGTGCGGCATGAACAGCAGCTTCACATCCGCTCCTCACTCCAAAACCTGGTTGCTGTGGCCTCAACTCCTCGCCAAGCTGATGATCTGCTTTTCTGTGACCAACTTCAGTAGCAAGTCATCGAAAGACATCACCAATTGATATTGGTCGTGTTGCCATTCGTCTGAGTCAAAGCAACAAGACGAGCACCATATAGGAGCTATCTCTTCGACCACTATACCTTCTAGAATGAAGTTCAGGAAGTGTGTCAGGCAGACTTAGATTGTTTAAGCGTATCACTTTGCTAGAATTGCAAACTGATTCAAAACGATGGTATATGCAAGAACTTACTAAGTGGGCAAAAAGACATTTTTGATATTTTGCGGAAATAGGAAAAATAGTCATGTGTCGCTTGCTTGCGGATTGCTCTGAATTCCTTCAAAATCCTCCGATCGCCACGATTCCTTCAGATTGGAAGAATTCAGATCATTGCGCAAAAATTTTCTCGATAATGTTGGTCCTTCCGATCATTATTTAAAAAGTTAGCAGGAGCAAGAAATAAAAGTTCACAAACTTCTCTGCAGAACTTCATATCGACTGTGTCTCTTTGCTGTGTGATCCGGTTGATAGCAGTCACTGAAACTTTGCACAATTTGGAGTGTTTAATGTTGAACTGGCTCCTCATTGTTCGATTGCTATGGTATTATGTCAGCAGATTGTGCCATTTCATTAACGCCACATGTTCCAATGCTTCCTTTCTAGTCAAACAGAAGAAGAGACGACACACAGAATTATGTTGTTTAATTGTGTCAATTTGCTAGAAGTGCAAACTGATTCAAAACGATGGCACATGCCAGAACTTACTAAGTGGGCAAAAAGACATTTTTGATATTTTGCGGAAATAGGAAAAATAGTCATGTGTCGCTTGCTTGCGGATTGCTCTGAATTCCTTCAAAATCCTCCGATCGCCACGATTCCTTCAGATTGGAAGAATTCAGATCATTGCGCAAAAATTTTCTCGATAATGTTGGTCCTTCCGATCATTATTTAAAAAGTTAGCAGGAGCAAGAAATAAAAGTTCACAAACTTCTCTGCAGAACTTCATATCGACTGTGTCTCTTTGCTGTGTGATCCGGTTGATAGCAGTCACTGAAACTTTGCACAATTTGGAGTGTTTAATGTTGAACTGGCTCCTCATTGTTCGATTGCTATGGTATTATGTCAGCAGATTGTGCCATTTCATTAACGCCACATGTTCCAATGCTTCCTTTCTAGTCACACAAGAGAAGAGACGACCTGTCTAGTTCTGTGGTGTCAGGTCTTGCTTAAGCTTTTCATACCTGCACATGAAACCGTGTCTGAAACCTTCCATACCACCGCATGAACAATGCAACCGTATGAACAGCTAGGAAATGACATCAAAGCTGCAAAAACATCTTCTAAACTTACAATGACGGTTAAGAGCGAGAATAACTTCTTCGGATACAAATTGTATTGGTTGCACACAACGTTTCGCTTAAGCAAGCTTGTTCACGTGTGAATATTGGACACAGAGATTCGCAAAGTTACAGCAATGAGATATGTTTACAACAAAAGGTCAAAACTAGGGGAAATAATACATCACTTACAATAGGCCTAAGCTACATAATACTCACAAAGTTTGAAAAGTAAGATATTCATAAGATAAAATGACGGGATTGGAATTGAAAGCAGCAGGTGCGGGCATGCTGAGGCTAATAGGTTAAGATGGTGTTTTGACCGAAGGACTTCGAGAGAGTTTGAGTCATTAAGAGCCACATCAGATTCAGAAGACAAGATTCGAACTGCTGCAATAACATCGCCATCAGGAATTTTTGATGCGGCGAGTTTGCTGAGACGGGCTGCATTCAATGTCCGTTTTATTCCTTTTACAGTGTACCGTGAAACTTAGGATTTCTATTATCTCAAACTATTGTCCTAGGTCTATACTCAAAAGCCATGGTGTAAGAGCTGATAGCGCCAGACGGTACTCTCAGTCATGCGAGTACATGGATGTGGTCTTCTTGGTAGACACGCTCATTTCGCTGATAGGATACCTTTATTTGAGAGTCCATTTCGCCGCAAATCCAGTTTATTGACAATTGAATTAACCTCATGGCATAGAGATCAAGATAGAGATAGTATAGCAGCATTTGATATCATAGCACATGTTACTTTGTTTTGTAAGCTTTTCGGTCGCTATTTGCATTGAAAAGTCATTATCCACATCTGAAAGTTTCACTACATTTCAACAACGTTTTATGAAGCACCATTTAAACTAGAGGATTTCTAAAGACACCAAGCAGTCGAAGTTGAAATGAATTGACTTTTTCAATTTTTATTGCGCAATATAATAGGTAAGTATATTTTTAAATTGAAGTTTTGAACGGCAGCTATGTCAGTTTGCAAATAATGGTTCAATACATGGGTTCAATACTAATTAACAAAATGATGTTGCGATGAATGTTGCAATTCATATCACTGAGTAACAACCTACTATCGTCTCTGGTGTGACAGTCCTCATCATTGCATCATATTGCGGTTCACATATCTGCACTTTGATGTCACAGTTTTGATGCTTAAAAATTGTAAATAAACTCTGCCACTTTGAGACCTTAACTCTTCTTTCTCCCGGGTGTTTGGACAACATGAACTGTCAAAATTGTAATTATACTGGTGCTCGACTA
The DNA here is from genome assembly GCA_907163375.1 of Prostheceraeus crozeri. Lineage (NCBI taxonomy): Eukaryota > Metazoa > Platyhelminthes > Polycladida > Euryleptidae > Prostheceraeus > Prostheceraeus crozeri. The sequence continues at coordinate 689,812 of CAJQUW010002137.1, read as the reverse complement.
ATTGTGGTCAATTAGACATAGGTGACTTAAAAGCTGTATTTCAAACTTTCAATTGCTATTTTGAATAACGACCGGGGAAAATGGACATTTGATAGAGAATGAACATAACTTTAATAGAGATAATCATAGTTTCTGTGGCTGATATTCACTAAGGACATCAAAAGAAATCACTCGTGAAGGACGCGTCGACGAGATGGACGTCATACACGTCAACTCCCACATCAGATCAGATACATTAAATAGACAGTTTAAATGCAGAACAAACACGACATGCTATGCGCGTGCCTGCCATAAAGTGCAGGACGACGAATGTCCTGTCAGCTTCTCCTTGTCAAGTTATAATAAGTCAAGGTAGAAACTCCTAGTTCTGAAAGTAATATCCAATTTCGCTTTATCATTGAGTTGCATTAGTTCTATTTTAGAATGCCCTTACTTTTATTGATGGCTTTCTTGGCCGGATTCGGGCAATATAGCCACCAAAAACAGTTAGACATTATTCAACATGCTTTTAGATTTTCTTCACAGTTACACTTTGACAACTTCTTGATGTTATGACTAACTTCACTCGCCGTCTAATCGAATACGTTAATACACTATCCGGTGCATTTATCATTGCTTTTTGATAAGAAATGCATTATTCTGTACTTTATGGATTGCAATTGATGATAACAAAAGGAATGCACACTGTAAATCGCTGGATACGAAAATTACATGCAAACATATACCAAAATCACATACAATTTGAAACTAACATCTGATACGAGACTCTCGTATGTTTTTCATACCACATCTCACTTGCTTTCGCATGTGATTAGTATGTAGCGATACGAACTATTCTATCTGTGATTGGCTGTTTTACACTGAAATACGAGTTGTTGGTATGTTTTATATACGAGACCCGATGCAACTTGGTATGTATTTCGTATGAAGAGCTTTAAGTCACATAGCAAAAAATATGTATATATTACATACTACTGTCAAATAACTTGTTCAGTAATACCAGTCGTGAATATTTCTTTTTGATTGTGTGTTATTTAAGTAGATTGGATTTATTGTGTATTTTATGCTCCACGAGATTGTCGTCGTTGCTACTTGTCTAGCATCTTCAACAAGGCGTTTAGTAGCTCTACTTTATGAACCAAGTTGACTAACATCAATTCATTCAAACGATATCTATTGTGCAACCATGTTGACTTATATATCACGAACATAACTACTTTTGCGTTCATGAATTAAAATGTGTTTTTATTTCGGATTGATAATATGCTTGATTTCAAAATTACATAATGCATAATTGTTGATGTTAGAATACTTATTGGTTATTCATGAAATGCCTAGACTTACGTGTATTAAAATCGAATTCAGTGTTGTAAGTATGACTCTTGAATGTTATTATCTCACTACTTACAGAACAGTAGTAACATTAGTGTGATCTTTATTGACAAAAGGCCTTAAATCAACATACTTTGGAAATGATTGATACTTTCTTTTAACATTGTGCTGGTATGGCTTTAGTATGTAATATATACATAGTACATATATATATCAAGAGAATACAGAAATATACCAAACAAATATTTTGGTATGCATCCTTCGTATGTGATTGGTATTGAGCGATTTACAGTGCAGTTATAATCTTTCCTAATGTAATGGCAGTTAACGGGAGGCGCATTTTGAAATGTAAGGTTTTCAATAATGAAAATGGAAGTTTGCTCCCTCTGTTTTTATGCCTCAAAATAAAAATTAAAAATATCTAATTTCTTCAGCGGACGTTTCGGGTCCAGACCCTTTATCAACGCAAGAATGATGGAATTTACAGAAGAGATGAAAAACGTATTTATACAAAATGACGAGAACAACTCTATGCGGCGCAACTAAAATGTGTCAGCCAAGCGGCAATTCATGTCGTCGATTAAGGCTCGGAGACCTAGCCTGAATCAACCTCGCTTCCCACAACGCACATTCAACACTGTCATACGTACACTTCAAGATATCGACCGTAAAATCATCAGCACTCGCACAATTACAATCGCTAAGGACATGCGCACTCAAGGCACTCTTTACATCTCCATTATTTATACTGCGACAATGTTCTTGATAGCGAATTTTGAAGTTTCTAGATGATTTACCTATATAAATACAGTTACATATTTTACATTTGAATTCATACACAATATTCTTAATGTTACATTTGTATTTATCTGGCAAAATATTACAGTATTTACAGTTATCGTGCTTATTTACTTTTTTGTTAGTGAAACAATCTTTTAGCTTTTTACTGTTTCTATTTACCAATCGGATGTTCAAGTTATATTTATTAATTAATGAGTTGATTTTTCTATTCGTTTTGTCGTTGAGGTAAGGGAGAAATAAATTGGCATCATACTTTTTATCCAAACGGGTCTTTCTACGTTTACGTTTATTTTTTATATCACGTTTTCTATATCCATTTTTCTTTAATTTTTCATTTATCTTAGTTAGAGCCTCATTCTTTAGTAAATCAGTTTTACATCTATTTTCTACCATATTCAAAGTATTAGTAATGAAATTATGTTTTATATGGCTAGGAATCCAACTGTCCCTATTTAACAAATTGTCAGACTTTATGTCCTTGCTGTAGTATTTATAATACAATATTTTTTCTTCTATCCAAATACTTATGTCAAGAAAATTTAGTTCAACTTCAGGTACTTCTATTGTAAACTGGATATTCTGGTTAACTTTATTAAAAACTTCGAGAATCTTATCAAAATCATTGCCTTCTTTTGGCAATGGTCCTATGATGATGTCGTCAATGTATCTTTTGTAGATACTTGGAATAATCTTACATTTAGTTTTTAAATTATCTAAAGCGATTTCTTCAATGTGATTCATAAATATGATAGCCAAAGGAGGAGCAAAATGTGTGCCCATTGGGACCCCAGAAATTTGACGGTAAACTTTATCATGAAATCTTATTTCGTAGTTATACGATACGAATTTTAAACATTTTGTAAATTCTTCCACTGTTATATTAAAGTTGTCTATATTAGCCCAATACTTTTTAGCAAAGTCTTCTGCTACTTTGATGGCAAAGCTAATTGGTATGCTCGGATACAAACTGATGACGTCTAAAGAAATAAAAATGGCGTCATTATTAATATCTAAGTCATTCAATTCTTTAATTAGGTCCATGGTGTTGCTTAAATGGGCTGGAACATATTTTACTAAGTTGTTTAATATTTTGGAACATAACCAATCTACTTTTTCTGTTGGTGTGTTTTTGGTTGAGGCTATTGGTCTTAGAGGAAAATTCCCATTGACCTTTTCTTTATGGTCCTTAATAAAGGTTTTAAATGAAGCTGGTTCAGAACTAGTTGTATGTAATCTTTCAAGTTGCGATCTAGAAAGTTTATCTTTAAAAATGGAGTTTATGATTTTATTTGCCTGACGCTCTATGCTGTCATTTTTTGATTTTGTTAGGAGTTTATAACAATTTTCGTCCTTTAATATTTCTTCTGTTATTTCCCTATGCTTTTCTTCCATAGTAATGCATAGGCGTTTTGATTTATCCGTAGGAGCTATGGTGATATTTTCTTGTTTCATCCACGACTTAGTTTGTTTTATTTGGTTATTGAATCTTTTGTATTGTTTATCATTATTTTTTACATCTAACGTCTCTTTTTCCATTATGTTTAGTACTTCGTTATTGAACATATGCATTTTCAGTTCAGTTTCTCTGTCCATATTTTTAGGGAAATGTACCGTATTGCGATCAAAAGGAATGTTTATACGGTTGTAATCATTACCAGTACTGTAAGCATAATTACATCGCATTTTATACATACACTTATCTAGTTGTAAGCTAACATTTTCCATAAAATCTTTATTTAAAACCGGGGGAGTGCGAAAATTAGGTCCGAGACCCAAAATCCTACTACAGTATGGTGGGATAGGTTTGTCTGTGATATTAATAAAATTGCGGATCTCACCACAATCAACCACATCATTACTATTATAAGAACTATTACTGGTTGCGCTACATAGATACTCATCTGTGTATGGAAAAGGAAAATGTGGTCTCCAGTCTTGAAGGTAGTTCTTTACGGGGTAGACTTCTTTCGTATTGACCAGTAAATTCCACTTTCTAGTATGAGATCTCAATTTCTCTTCTGAGATCCTACGCATGTCTCCCTTGAGTAGAGAAATAAACTCAGATAGGGAGTCACCGTTCAGTCTCCTGAACGGAAAGAAGTCTACCCCGTAAAGAACTACCTTCAAGACTGGAGACCACATTTTCCTTTTCCATACACAGATGAGTATCTATGTAGCGCAACCAGTAATAGTTCTTATAATAGTAATGATGTGGTTGATTGTGGTGAGATCCGCAATTTTATTAATATCACAGACAAACCTATCCCACCATACTGTAGTAGGATTTTGGGTCTCGGACCTAATTTTCGCACTCCCCCGGTTTTAAATAAAGATTTTATGGAAAATGTTAGCTTACAACTAGATAAGTGTATGTATAAAATGCGATGTAATTATGCTTACAGTACTGGTAATGATCACAACCGTATAAACATTCCTTTTGATCGCAATACGGTACATTTCCCTAAAAATATGGACAGAGAAACTGAACTGAAAATGCATATGTTCAATAACGAAGTACTAAACATAATGGAAAAAGAGACGTTAGATGTAAAAAATAATGATAAACAATACAAAAGATTCAATAACCAAATAAAACAAACTAAGTCGTGGATGAAACAAGAAAATATCACCATAGCTCCTACGGATAAATCAAAACGCCTATGCATTACTATGGAAGAAAAGCATAGGGAAATAACAGAAGAAATATTAAAGGACGAAAATTGTTATAAACTCCTAACAAAATCAAAAAATAACAGCATAGAGCGTCAGGCAAATAAAATCATAAACTCCATTTTTAAAGATAAACTTTCTAGATCGCAACTTGAAAGATTACATACAACTAGTTCTGAACCAGCTTCATTTAAAACCTTTATTAAGGACCATAAAGAAAAGGTCAATGGGAATTTTCCTCTAAGACCAATAGCCTCAACCAAAAACACACCAACAGAAAAAGTAGATTGGTTATGTTCCAAAATATTAAACAACTTAGTAAAATATGTTCCAGCCCATTTAAGCAACACCATGGACCTAATTAAAGAATTGAATGACTTAGATATTAATAATGACGCCATTTTTATTTCTTTAGACGTCATCAGTTTGTATCCGAGCATACCAATTAGCTTTGCCATCAAAGTAGCAGAAGACTTTGCTAAAAAGTATTGGGCTAATATAGACAACTTTAATATAACAGTGGAAGAATTTACAAAATGTTTAAAATTCGTATCGTATAACTACGAAATAAGATTTCATGATAAAGTTTACCGTCAAATTTCTGGGGTCCCAATGGGCACACATTTTGCTCCTCCTTTGGCTATCATATTTATGAATCACATTGAAGAAATCGCTTTAGATAATTTAAAAACTAAATGTAAGATTATTCCAAGTATCTACAAAAGATACATTGACGACATCATCATAGGACCATTGCCAAAAGAAGGCAATGATTTTGATAAGATTCTCGAAGTTTTTAATAAAGTTAACCAGAATATCCAGTTTACAATAGAAGTACCTGAAGTTGAACTAAATTTTCTTGACATAAGTATTTGGATAGAAGAAAAAATATTGTATTATAAATACTACAGCAAGGACATAAAGTCTGACAATTTGTTAAATAGGGACAGTTGGATTCCTAGCCATATAAAACATAATTTCATTACTAATACTTTGAATATGGTAGAAAATAGATGTAAAACTGATTTACTAAAGAATGAGGCTCTAACTAAGATAAATGAAAAATTAAAGAAAAATGGATATAGAAAACGTGATATAAAAAATAAACGTAAACGTAGAAAGACCCGTTTGGATAAAAAGTATGATGCCAATTTATTTCTCCCTTACCTCAACGACAAAACGAATAGAAAAATCAACTCATTAATTAATAAATATAACTTGAACATCCGATTGGTAAATAGAAACAGTAAAAAGCTAAAAGATTGTTTCACTAACAAAAAAGTAAATAAGCACGATAACTGTAAATACTGTAATATTTTGCCAGATAAATACAAATGTAACATTAAGAATATTGTGTATGAATTCAAATGTAAAATATGTAACTGTATTTATATAGGTAAATCATCTAGAAACTTCAAAATTCGCTATCAAGAACATTGTCGCAGTATAAATAATGGAGATGTAAAGAGTGCCTTGAGTGCGCATGTCCTTAGCGATTGTAATTGTGCGAGTGCTGATGATTTTACGGTCGATATCTTGAAGTGTACGTATGACAGTGTTGAATGTGCGTTGTGGGAAGCGAGGTTGATTCAGGCTAGGTCTCCGAGCCTTAATCGACGACATGAATTGCCGCTTGGCTGACACATTTTAGTTGCGCCGCATAGAGTTGTTCTCGTCATTTTGTATAAATACGTTTTTCATCTCTTCTGTAAATTCCATCATTCTTGCGTTGATAAAGGGTCTGGACCCGAAACGTCCGCTGAAGAAATTAGATATTTTTAATTTTTATTTTGAGGCATAAAAACAGAGGGAGCAAACTTCCATTTTCATTATTGATAATCTTTCCTTCCAAAACATATGGTTAATCTCTCCCAGATATATTCACCATAAACATGCACATGCAGATATAACAAAGTACAAAAATATAATATGGCAAAGCTTTGTAAAAGGGCAACAGAGCCTTTTTTCGAGGGCACAAAGTGGAACATTCATTGTGTCTTGACCGTGAACGACTCTAAACTACGGGCTCATGCTTCCGATTAATATTCGGAATGAGCCTATCAATAAAATCAGCCTCGGCCAACCTTGTCCTGCCTGACGATCTATGGATTCTTATTGAAACATGAATAGAATCATCAAAATAATGCACAGAACGAAGGTGAACAGAAGGCGGCCGTCTTATGAACTATGGTACTATGATACTATGGGTTCACTATACCGAACGACAAGAGAACGATTCGTAGAGCCTATGTAAAACGATTGACAAATAGTAGGCCTACATGTTAACTTACACACAACACTTTAAGCGCTGCAATCAATGTTCGGGAAAGATGAGCATAAAGCATGAGCACAATAACCAACACCAAACGTCTTGTTGTTACTAAAAAAATATTTAGAGAAGTTTCGGTGTTAGCAACAACATTGACCGGTAAATCCAAGTGTCGAGACAATTCCTTTCATTTGCAAAGAGTGTTATCCCCAATAAAATCAATGTAGAAGTTGAAATTGTCTGCAGCATTAATTAATCTTAAATTAAAATTAATTTCAGCAGCTTCCATTTCACGCATTTTGTGGTTTAGCCAAGTTTATTTTTCCATCATTCTCTCGATCAGCAATATTTATAGATTGACCTAACCGCTGCAGTACTATTACAAACATGAATGAGGCTTCAAAGAAGTGTTATCCGTGTCTGACATCATCGTAACGAGAAAAGCTCATGTGAGCTGTTTACAGTTATTTAGAGGGAAGGGAAATTGAAGTAACTTGATGCACATATGAAATGAGATGACACGATGTTTACTTTGTTTGCATTTTGTAGGTTGCTGCACTTACTGGTGTGGATATTGCTATCTCTGTTGCCGAATGTATCCCCAATACAATGAAAGCTGCTGTCTACCCTGTGTGATAGGACCGTTTAGTGGATTAATGAATTTGCGTGTATGGCATCGGGGTCGTCAGAATATTAGTGTGAGTGTGCGGATTCTGTTTTTCTTTTCACCATAGGTAAATTTTAGGTTGTGTACACATAACAACTAAAGTAACAGTTGTATAATTTCTTGACCCCTCGCCTTACTTTTTACACTGCCTCACTGAGACAGATTTGTCAATTTATACGATGACACTAGGAGCACTAAATTATTCAATTTCAGGAAAACAGCTCGAAAAGACGGATTGACTAGCGATTCAATAGGTTAATGATAAAAGTAAAAACACGTCTTTCCCAAATCTTTCTTCTATTATTCTTCAACCGGTTTCAATTGACGGTCAGATAACTGCCGTCAATCTTCGTCAGGAAGTTGTATAAGAAGCTTATACAACTTCCTGACGAAAATTGACGGCAGTTATCTGACCGTCAATTGAAACCGGTTGTTATACAACTTCCTGACGAAGATTGACGGCAGTTATCTGACCGTCAATTGAAACCGGTTGAAGAAAAATAGAAGAAAGATTTGGGAAAGACGTGTTTCTACTTTTATCACTAGGTAGGAACACTAAAGCGTGTTCCACAATTTTACATCACGATCATATTTTTTCCATCTTTTCAATAAATCATCTTATTAACACGTATTCAGAAATTTCATCCAGTTTTCCATTTCTGGTTCCGGCAATGCGGCCCATGTAATACGTGTAGTTTTAAAGCAACTAAAATAGCTATAATTACCAACTTAGAGATGTGAAACCTGCTTTCATTGTCTTAGTCATTATACTATCTAATTGCAATTATCTCTTCAGTTGATTTTCATCTCTTCCATTCCACGGGTCGTCATTACTTGTGTTAGAGAATTACAATTAAGGAGGCATTAAAGTGAATTTCAAGCACCATGCATCTACAGTATGCTTGGTTACCTAGGTTCTTCAGGAGCTTTTCATGTGAATCCAAGGTTGAAAACGTTCATCCGATAGAGAGTAAGATTTTTTCATTGCATCATCCGATCTATCTGCGCATAATGCAGTAATAAAGTACATTGATGTCTCAATTGATACAATCATCTATTAACTTCGCCGAAGATTTGCATAACAGTGTCTTTAAAGACATAAGAATTTACGGCCGTATATTAAATGGGCGGCAGAGCATAATCTATTAAAAGTAAAAGCAAAAGAAAACTCTTTCAGGTGGATAATGAAATCGAAGATAGTCGATATTCCAGATCGTGGTATAGGACAAAATATTGGCTGTTTAATAGAGTTATTTACTTATTCTCATAGGAAACGCTCTGCAAATGTGCATCGCTCCGGAAACATCCGCTATCCGATACAGACGTTGAACCTCTCTAGAAACGACAAGTGTGCTATGGGCCTGTGTGTTAGCTTGATTCAATTTCGCCAGAGTTGTGTACTGAACATATTGATAGAAGAACCTACGGGAAATTTGTGTTGATAAGATCTATGATAAGCTTCGAAAGTTGAAACTTCGAGCATATTTGGAAGCTGCATGCAAGTGTGACCAATTATGGAATACATTTTTTATGCGAATCGGAGAGCCTTTTACTGTATTTGAATCGAGTGCGTGTTAACTACAAGTCTCAGATTATTTCCTGGAGACGGAACCTGCATTTTTTCTGTGGTTCTGGTTTGGCATCCCTGATTAGGACATGTCACATAAATGAGTGACTGATGCTTAAATAATTAATAAAATCCAGATAGTAGCATGCGTACTTAATAACTCACAAGAACTCGCCAAATATGTCAACAATTTTCTATTTCAGCTAGTGTTCCGAAACGTTTTGTGAAAGCTGCATACGACGTCAATCAGAATTTATCGCATGTCGCTAATTCAGCAAGTAATGTTCCACGACCTGCTGGCAAATGTTCAAGCAGTACTGGTGTCGCACACCGAAGTCAGCGGTGGCGACGAGCTCGCACGTTCTTCACTAAGCCAAGTCGACAGTGCTACTTCGGTTCGATTCCTGGGTCAGGCGAGTGCTGTCAGGGAATCATGCATGGGTGTTTGCGACAGACCCTTAGATAATATATGTAGGTTTTATTGATGTGACATGAAGGAATGAAGAGTTTGAATTTATTAACAGTATCAGACTTGATGATGTCAAGCTAACACAAATGTCTTACCTGGAGACTCCGATTCAGTCAATGAAGATGAAATAGGATAGAAATCTGACTTCGACTCCGGTAGTGGCATTTTTTATGACTCCCAACTCCACATCCGAATGCCTTTACTTGCATTCCTTTTATGTCGTCATCGTGGCCTAGTGAAGACGGTGCGAGCTCATCTACACCGCGGAGTTTGGTTCGATTCCAGTGTCAGGCGAGTGCGGTCGGGGAATCAAAGGTATTGGTGTCTTTTATTGACGTAATAGTTGTCATTCTCTTTAGATATTCAATGTATTGCGACAGACCCTTGTTGTCAATGTATAGAGAGTAAGTTTATCATTTTCAACGGTTAAGAAACGGTTCGCAACATAACATAACATATAAACAGTTTTGGCAACAGCATATTGAATTAACATGCTGTTGCAATGCTACATTTGCACTGAAACATTTTCAGATGTACTACACTAATTGCACATGCTGTCAAGCTGAAATATTCTGCTTCATCTTCTCTGTCTCATTAATATTCTATAATTTTCGGTACTGCATCAATCTTCTACAATTATTACCCGACTTCCGCTTGTCTGTTATCGCAGTGTCAGAGAGGAGATGTCAGATTGTACTTCAGGCCATTCGACTGTTGAAGTCGACTACAGATTTGGCTATGATTTGGCTTCACATTGTTAATAGCGCAAAAATCCGACTTTTCGCTTTGTTGAAGCGGGACTAGCATAGACAACAGCTATTTGTTGATGGTCATTTCATCTGCTCGTCTATGCGCCGTTTTATACTTCCCAAGAAGGACCAAAAGTTTTGAAACATGCAGTAGTTGTAGGTTTGCGACGCAAGGCGACATCTAGACAGTTATCCTATGAAAATGCATCTACGTAGAGCGAGATGATAGTGATCGTTTGATAGCAATGGTCTTTGTGCTTTAATGATCCAAAATGCCTAAAGAGGCTCCTTTAGAACACTGCCAGTTCAGTTCCGCAAGCCCTAGCCCTGTGTAGAGCCGTGGGCGTTCTTCGTGATGGCAGTCGATCTTGCTTTTGCCATGCCTCCCCTCCATTCTCGGATGTTGTCAACCCATTCTCGTTGTGCTCTTACCCTTCTAAGCTTTGCGCACACCTCTCCTTCCGTTAATGCATTCACCAGACTCCCTCCTCTTCTCTTCCAGTGGTCATATTTCTTCATTTTTCTTTCTTTTTTTCGCGAGGAGTCCTACCAGTAATGAAGTTCACACTGCCAGTAATGACAGCAATTCATATGCAGAAAACCGATCTTAAAAGATAGTGGGTTACATTGCTAGTATACATGCAGCCTAGTCTAAGCTTGCTATTCGTAATTTTGCATGTGTTTCTTCGTTTGTTCATTGGACGTATAGCCTACAGTTGTAAAATCCACGAAATCACAAACGGCCTTACTAAGTCTATCTAATTCTGATCGAGTCGAAGAATTATTTCGAAATTTTTTACTGCTGTGGATTCGGTGCGAATACAGCGCAGATGCGGATATGTGTCGAAAATTCAGAAATGCTACGGATGTGGATCGGATACGGATAATTGATTTGGGATTTTAAGGATGAGGATGCAGACGCGGATCTGGAAGTTTTTTTCCACCTTTGATTGACAAGATCCGGTACCTAACCACGATACCGTTGTCCTAGAAATTTCCAATGGCAAGATAACCAATTTAGTGACCGAAACAGGCCTACAGCACCAAATTATCATGAACAGCAAGACAATTATCACAAAGCAGATGATAACGGACACGCATTCCATTCATCACGTAATAACTACGATGATAGCAGGATGCACTACATGCTGATATATATCTTTTGGAAACCCACTTAAATGATAATAATGAACAACCACTGCGAGCGCAAGGAAATCATTCCAGTTTTCACACAACCGTAGAAAAGAATAACAGTCGTTGAAGAAATATAAAAGGTGCTTCGAAATTTGTAAAAGAGATCGATGATATTTCACAGCTAGATAGATGTCATAATGATTCCAATGGCGATTTCAGTGGTATAATTGGTAATGAAAGCAATTATTTCGTCATGGGATTTCCATGATGGAAAGTCAGACGACTTAATGATAAATGCAATGGGCCGATACTTGATAAATTTTCGGCAAGAGACTTTTCTGATAATTTCAAATGGTAGATTGGAAACAATTCTGAAGGTAGAAGCAAACATTATAGATCTCAAAATAATGAAGTACGGTAATCCGTAATTGATTGCCTTAGTAGCCTCATATATAGTAATTAATAGTTAATATATACATAAAAATTAAAGCAAAAGGCGCTTTGTTCTTTTTATTCAACAAATTCTTAATAATCAACAAGGTCTCATTTGGCAAACAACTTTGACCATCTCACAGCAAATAAATTAATTAAATTTCAGCAAATGTCGGTCCACAGCACACTGCTCTCCTTCTCAATTGTGTAGTCACTTAACTACACAAAGTAAACCTTGCTGTCCTCATCGGCTAATTCTCATTTAACAGATGGCGCGATGGCCAAAGGGTTACAGTAGGCGGTTGTATGTCCCTTGGCTGAGACCTCATAATTTCATACCTTACAAAGTTTGATGAGGCCTAGTAAATCTCCTAGTTGTTAGTCACATAATGAGTCTATTTTATTAATGGAATAAAATAAATTGATCTTCGCTTTTGTAGAATTTTGCTGGATGCTGTTTATCTTAAATTCAACCGTTTTTAAACTTTACGAGCTGATTGATTGGGCTAGTAGTTTGGATGCGATGAATTCCGACTGAAAAAACTTTCTCTTTGACTTTTAGGGATCTTTGATGAATGACTGTTGCACTAGCACTTTCTGCTATTGTTGCGCACAAATTCAACTCAAACGTGATATGGATTTTGTCGAAGAAACGAAAGAATTGCGCTAGAACGGGAATCGAAATCAATTTTTTCGAATGAGTGACAGATTGCCAATCGACTTCTATCAGAAATATTCTCAAAAATTTTGACATCTTTCTATTAAACAATATCGAATACTCAAATAAAATTTTCAAATGAAGCATCTGTGTTTTGAAAATCTTTAGGAGTGAAATATGAAATTGCACACGGATGAACATGACGATTGATGCATCTGGTGGATGCTAACTTTTTGACAGTTGCCTTCAATTTCAACTAATGTGCAGCATTCAGTGTCAAACTCTGTCGAAACTTCTCTCAAATAACAACTATAAAAATTCTCGGCCTACTTGTGAATGACAAGTAAAAGTGGGACGATCAAATGATCTCCCTCCTACTAAAGCGTATGTCACACGTGTTGCATGCACTGCTCGTCACATTATTAACTAGCGTAACTGCCGAACTGGCGCAGATTCAATATGAGGGGCACAGCTCGTCCTCGGCACTTGATGCTGTTGATAATTAGCGCAAACTTAACAGTTGAATAAAAATAACAAGGGCGAACTGTCTTCCATCCTAAACAGGTTAACTTCATTTGTGGAATTTATATTTTATGAACAATTTGCACACGTATATGCTACCCGTACTACTGATCTGACCGATCATCGTCTAAATAAAGAGAATGAAGGACAACTGTGAATAGATAAAATGCAGGATAGCAGACGAATTGACATAGTTATTTTATACCAACAAGATACTTACTTTTCGCTTTATCGGATCGCAGCGGACTCAACAGCATTCGTAAAACTTAATCTACACAGTATGTGAGTGACTTTGCTCGCGGGTGCGTCCGCATCTTACTTGATCCCTCCCTCATACACGTCCGCAAATGTCTGCTCTTGCCAATCCCCTCCCCCACGCTGTGGAAGTCCTTTATGGATCACCGTTAAAATAGTATTAAATTTGGAATATACATTTAACAATCTTTCACGATTTATTCATTCATTCAAATGTGCATTTCAGGGTTCTTTGTGCAATGATTGCTGCGTCTCCGTCTGGTGTTACTGCTGCGCGCAATGTCAATTGAAGAGAGATATGGATTATGTGGAATATACAGAAAACACTCCCTTGGACGTCTCAACCAAACTGTGATTAACGAGTTTGTAATTTTATGCTTTACAACGAATTGCTTCTGAACTAGAAATATCATTCAGACTTTTGATTTTACAGTATAATCTGTAGAACCCCGGACTCCGTATCTAAGTGAATACCAATAAATTTACTCAAAGGAGCAGCTCAATTGTAGGGCAATGTGATTGTGGTCGCTTTTGGACTTTTTTGTTCCAGCACATTTTAGCAGGCCTTTTTAATTCAACTATAATGTTTACTTGACAGTTGTTTTGATTTTTTAATTCAATCAACATTGACTTTTTTAACAACTAAACTGACTATCAAGAAACACCGAACTTCAGTACTAACCCTAGGCAAAACCACATATTTGACAAATCTGTTATATCTCATGCTACGCAGGTTAACCCTTATTTGACCGACAGACTACATGGCTATGCAGTCTATCTTCAATTAAACCCATTTATGTTAGATGAATTCAAAACTAAGCGTGCAATAGTAAAATGCAATTAAAGATCAATTAAGTAAAGAGCAATTAAGATACTTCCTAAGTATGTATTAAAACATGGAAATTCTGATCAAATAGAGTCAATTGAACATTCTGATAAGTACAATGTATCCATGTGTAAAACTTGACATTAAACTAGTGAATCATGAAACATGAAACTTTTGGAGTCTACGAGAAAAGTTAGGCTTGACCTACATGCATATTACACTTGCATAACAGCAAATGATTTTCTTCACTATGAAATATATGCACTGTTAGAAACAGTCCGCACACATTTGGATTTTGTGTTCACAACACTTAGGTCGGCAACACTTGGAGCACCTACTTCTTGTCGAAGTTTTGCAACCGCGAATTTGACATTTTCTCGGGCCATAAGACTGCCAGGGTACGCGCACACTTTCTTTATTCCGAAGACCATGAATGCTTCTTTTGTTTTGAATAGATCTTCGGATTATTTTTTCGTCTTTCGATGTTTTCTATTCCAAGAATTTCGGACACCGTCTTGATGAAGACCTTTCGTCTTTGTTTATAACCATTCATTTCCATGATTAGAAATGAATTCAAAAGACTTATATCAAGCATGTTGAAAAGGAAGATCAAAGGACACCTGGGAGTCATTAGCTTGCATGAAAAATCAGCAATTCTCGAGTCCATCAAGTCCACACCTCCTTTTCCGACGTTATAGTCCAAAATGACATCCGGCTTGTGTTCAGAACGTTGAGAATCGACCCGAAGAGTTTGGTGCATTGCTGATATCATGAGAACGTTTTTCTTACATTTAGGCACGTAGGATGTTATGTAGGCACGATGGATATTCTGTTCCTGTGATCATACACGTCGACTGAAGACAAAACCTGGCGATCACATTTCGCATTTCATGTGGAACGCCTCGTCGACCAGAAACGATAGTCCCAGTCATAGTCAGTCCGTTTTCCAGTAAACGTTTGCACAGTGAATGTGTGGTGAAAAACCGGTCCATGAATATATTTCTCCAAGAAACTATAGAGGGTTATAAGTTTCATAGCAGTATGTTCGGCCAAACCCAGTGTTCTTCCTTCTTCTCTTCCTGCACATAGGTACGATCATAGAGTAGGTATATTAGGTAGAGTAGCAACTCAGTATTTATTGAATCCCCAATGTGTACACAGTTTCGATTTCATTAAATAAAGATGAGTCGAGACCCAGTGCCACCTGTGAGATATGCTAATTTCCACACTTTTGGAGAAATTAACACGAATCTGACTAATCATGATAAGAATACAGAATAAGGAATAGCATTCCACAAATCCTCCATTTCATGTCAATTTGGAGATGCAATATAGGTTGTTGAATTAGCAATTCGATGGTCACCATTACTAAAACCTCAGCTTTATTATAATGAGATTATTTTCTTAAGCGTGATCATATCACAAGCTGCCACTGAATGAGCAAAGCATCATTCAAGGAAATTTATCATAATTAACTTCAAAAAATGTTAATGGTTCCACATAACTATTCACGCTCAAAAAATGACGCCTTGTGAATCATAAAATCATGCCACTGAAAATTGAATTACAAACATGACATCTCAGTTAAGAAGCACAATATAATCCCAACTTTTCCTTGCAGGCTTGCAGGTTCTTGCATGATAATGTGGTTCATAAAATTTCCTAGATCATCAGCTTAATTTCCGCTTAATTAAGATGCTTGTTAGCGAATATTCATTCCTTTTGATATCCAGCTTGTTTCAAACTACCTATAAAGGGTAGTAATCATGTCGGTAGTATATAAATTTGTAAAAATTTAGATTTTTTAAAAACTGCTCAATTATTTTTTGGACCACATGAACGCAATCTCCGTAAAAACCTGAATTGTTTCATATAAAATTTTTCACTGTATATGCAGACACTTTTTGAGTCGACACTCTACCTATATATACTTACTCTATGGGTACGATTCAAGAGCGAAACCAAAATATTCTTTTTCCAGTTCTAGAAAACTTCTAGTTTACATCATAGGAGCATTCTAAAGCTCGTAACCATATTCTCGATCAGTGCAATATCCGGCTCTTCCTGTCTTCCTGAGTTTCAGGATACTCCTTTACATTTGATTACTATTTGCCTGATACTTCAACGCATTTATTTAACTTGCTTTTTTAGTTCAAAAACGTTTAATATTCCTCAAAGCAAATTGCGAACAATCTGTGAAAATAATTAAATGAAGCTTCAAAGTTGCTAGCAGCTTCAATATGGGATTTGCGTGCCAAGCACTTAATCATCGTACCACGGAGAGCGAGGCACACAAATTTTGAAAAAGAAAATTTGAATAAAGAAAAAGATATCTTTCAAACGTTGAAGACCAGTTTGTTCTTTAGAAATAAAGGTATTTCTATTCCCTACGACCTGAAATCAGAATGTACATGTGCGTACACCTGTGGACAATGTGAAAGTGTCTATATCGGAGAGATTTCTAGACATTTCATTACTCGCATCGCAGAGCACATTGAGGGGCACCCAGTAAGAAAATGACAACAATAAAACATCTACAGATAGTTTCATAAAAAATGGATCACCCTTAAACATCGCCTTAACTTCAACTTTGTCTAACTCCGCCAAACTTGAACGAATTTCTCTGAAATTTGGAAGATATATCAGTTGTGCTTACTAATATCATTGTTGGAAATTTCAAGCATGAATATTGAGTTGTTTTTCTGTGATAGATAAAAAAAGTAGTAGATAATTTGATCTTCATTTAGCAATGTTACACAAAATCATACGTCACTCTTAAAAAATTGCATTTGTTTCCTTTGTTATGTAATATGTTGTTCTACAAGCCAAAAGCTATCAAGCAAAACAAAAATAAAGAAAATCGGTCAATCAGAGCCAGTATAGCACCATTATTCATCAACAATAATGTAACTGCTACATGTGATTAACTGGACTTCATGTTCCATAGCTTCCTGACTTCGTTGCGGTGGTGTTGGCAGCACTCCTGATTGCTTTCAGCTAGAAATCTATCTCTTACCGGTTGAAAACAATACAAAGCACAAATGAACAATAACGAGATCGCATTCACAAAAGTTGGCGAAATCAATGGGATCGGGTAGTCTGGTCTGATGAGGCATCAGTCCGTCTGAAGAATAGTGATGGCCGATTGAGATTATGGATAAAATCTGATCAGGAAATTCCGAGACATTTACATCGTCCCCGGGTACAAGGTGGTGCGACTCTACTGATTTTGGCTGGCATTTGGACCAATGGCCGCTCTGAACTTCACATACAGCAAGGAGCCATGAATTCTGAACGCTATGTGAATGTTTTACGAATGAACATTGGCCAAATGACAGATCAACTTGGTGATCCATCGACGTGGTTATTTATGGATGACAATGCTACGTGTCACAGGAGTAGTAGAGTCAACTTATACAAGTCTCAATTAGGGCTTAGGACATTATCTTGGCCAGCTCGTTCTCCTGATCTGAATCCCATAGAAAATGAATGGAGTATTCTAAAACGTAACGTTCGTCGTTCACTACTACCTACAGATGGCGTATCACAACTTACGTCACTGTTAAAAAGAGAGTGGAGAAAGTTAGATCAGTCAAAAATCAACGATATCATCGAATCAATGCCTAGACGAATTGGTAATGTCATTGACAATAAGGGTAGGGCCACAAAGTATTAGCTTCTTAAGAACCGTTACTGTATCATAGCTTATCAGATTATATAAGGACATTTAAATATATTAGGGACATGAAATGACATGAAAAATGCTTTCTGTATCATACTTATGTTTTATTTAGTCAAATTTTAGGATGATCCACTTTTTATGAAACGGACTGTAGAATGGAAGCTAAGGTTCATGCAATGCACAATGGTGGCACATAAATCGCACGCATTCTCACTTAGATACACTTATCAACGACTGTTTCATTGGATTAGAATCAGTCACATGCGTAAATCTAAACTTCTAATCGGTCATTCATGCCCCAACTTAGTTCCCTCGGATGTGCCGCGGCCTTGAGTAAATTTCCATTCTAGTCAACTTCAGCTAAACAGTTCATTTCTATACCCAGTACCCACTGAAATATCGGTTCATCCACACACGTTAGAGAGAAAGAATTTTAAAGTCACTGTGTGCACCAACGATCACATGATTCTCAAATGGATTCTCATTAAAAACAATAATAATTTACGAAACAATAGAAACGGTACCTCCCAAATTTTGTTGAATCTTTAGTTATGTCATTGGATTCAAACTACGCAATGTCATGTCTGTCCTTTTTCTGTTTCATCTGTACATTGCCATCTGACGCCATTTTAGCAGTGTTCAATTCATTTCATCTCATATAAAATTGATTTTAGCATATTTTGCATCAATCCATTGACAAAGGAGACTGCAACGCTCTGAAACGCGTATGGAATAGGGAACTGCAACATGATTGCTCTTTTCTTTGGAATGGATATAATAAAATATAGAAATCCATACAAAAAGTAAAGCAAATCATTTGCAACTAAAAAATATATTGATTGATAAGCCTGTGAACAAGGAAATACAGAGTATGTCTAATATAACCATCTTTTGTGACCGAATTAGGGAAAGCTTCCTCATTTTATCTGGATTCTAGTGCAAATTCATCAATTGTCTACATGTATACAACTTCTTGCGCCATCAATGGTTGATGCTACTGGGTTGCATGGGGTCCTAAATGTATCGACAACAGCAATGGAGTAGTTTACACAACAAATCCACATGTATATAAGGTGTATGTTAATTGGAAAAAACAAGATAAATTTGATGATAAGAAAATATATTTTCAAAGCTGTAAAAGTCATTGATAAAGTCGTTATAAAGATATGCTACAAATCAAAGCGTGAATTAAGAAACTCTGGTGACACAACAGGAAATTTAGTAAAGGTGCCGAAACATCTCTCTCAAATATCACCGTGGCAAGGCACTGACTGAATGTTTATGTAGCCAGCTTTGATCTTACAACAATGAGCCTCCGTTCTTTTCAATGAAATCCATGTCTCGCTTCACTTGACAAAGGACACATGGAGTGCAGAAGGTCGAAATCAAGCAATCATCACATAAGTTGCCCTGTAAAAGAAAATTATTTCAAATGAGAATGTAGGTCATCGTGAGTGAGTGGAAGATAATTTTCATATTTCTGCGGAATCTCAACATTTGGCTCGAAATCAATTACATTACTGCAAGCGGTGTACATTCCAATAGATGCATGCGCAAAAACAATCAACTCCTTGTATCCAACTCAATACCTCTGGTTCAGTCACTATAACGAGGCCGAAAATGAGAAAACACCCTCACAAGATTTTTCTCATATAAATTTAATGAGATTTCATGAGGATTTGGAACGCTTTATCATCAAATATCTCATTAATTTTAATGAGATTCTCACAAAAATTTTCACAAATAAATTACTGTCGTGGTCTCAGTGGCACAGTGATCAAGTGCTTGACCTAGCAATTTCTCAGTCTTGAGGTCGAGCCCCGAAAGTGTCATTAGAAGTCGTCAGGAAGGGCATCCGGACTAAAGGATCACAACCAGGGACTACACCGGGTCAAGATCCGGATCCGGGATCCGGTATGAGATCCGGCCGGATCCAGCAAAGAGCGTTTATGATAAGAGGTTGATGGTCATTAATTTCTGCGGAAAATCCTATTTGACGATAGAAGTTATAAAAGTTGTAAAGCCTCAAACTCGTTTTTCTCATTACTCACTTAGAGTTGGGAGTGGCAGCCAAGAATGCGGATATAAATCTTAATAGAAATGTTTTATCCAGGAATGTCTGTAGCTCGGTATTGAATGACCATCTATTAATGTACAAAAAAGATGAGGCTTTTTCATACTTCTTTCATTCTAATTGTCATGTTACCGTTGTAGACTTGTAACCATTGCAACCGCTTTACTATTCCACATCAAGCAATGAATAGGCATCAATGAACTCCAAAGTTAATAATATAAAGAAATATCCGTTGTGCTTCTCCAGACATATACAGTCCGTTTCATAAAAAGTGGATCATCCTAAAATTTGACTAAATAAAACATAAGTATGATACAGAAATCATTTTTCATGTTATTTCATGTCCCTAATATATTTAAATGTCCTTATATAATCTGATAAGCTATGATACAGTAACGGTTCTTAAGAAGCTAATACTTTGTGGCCCTACCCTTATTGTCAATGACATTACCAATTCGTCTAGGCATTGATTCGATGATATCGTTGATTTTTGACTGATCTAACTTTCTCCACTCTCTTTTTAACAGTGACGTAAGTTGTGATATGCCATCTGTAGGTAGCAGTGAACGACGAACGTTACGTTTTAGAACACTCCATACATTTTCTATGGGATTCAGATCAGGAGAACGAGCTGGCCAAGATAATGTCCTAAGCCCTAATTGAGACTTGTATAAGTTGACTCTACTACTCCTGTGACACGTAGCATTATCATCCATAAATAACTTCTTTTTGTATGCTGATCTGATAATTCGATCTGAGAGGGCCTCTTACAGCTCTTGAAATTCGACTCAATAAGTCTTCTACGAATAGTGGACTTAGAAATAGACGAGACTAGTGCAGCCATCTCAGTTAACGAGAGACTTGGATCAACTTTAACAAATCTCAAAATTAGGCGGTCTCTACGTTTGGATGTTTTGCGTGGACGGCCAGAGCCCTTTTTACGACAGAGTCGAAAATCATCATTATGCCATCGATGCACATTTGTGTAAGGGACATTTAGTCGCTTGCTTGTAGCTCGCAAAGAAAACACTAGTTCTAGCAAGGCTGACACTTTGCCTTTTGTGAATGCGATCTCGTTATTGTTTATTTGTGCTTTGTGTTGTTTTCAACCGGTAACAGATAGATTTCTAGCTGAAAGCAATCAGGAGTGCTGCCAACACCACCGCAACGAAGTCAGGAAGCTATGGAACATGAAGTCCAGTTAATCACATGTAGCAGTTACATTATTGTTGATGAATAATGGTGCTATACTGGCTCTGATTGACCGATTTTCTTTATTTTTGTTTTGCTTGATAGCTTTTGGCTTGTAGAACAACATATTACATAACAGAGGAAACAAACGTAATTTTATAAGAGTGAGGTATGATTTTGTGTAACATTGATAAATGAAGATCAAATTATCTATTACTTTTTTATCTATAACAGGAAAACAATTCAATATTCATGCTTGAAATTTCCAACAATGATATTAGTAAGCACAACTGACATATCTTCCAAATTTCAGAGAAATTCGTTCAAGTTTGGCGGAGTTAGACAAAGTTGAAGTTAAGGCGATGTTTAAGGGTGATCCATTTTTTATGAAACAATCTGTAGTATTGATCCGACTACCTTATACTTGCAATGAACAACAGCCTCAATTATTAAAAAGTCTAATAGTTGGATATGTGCATATTAGCTAAATAAACACAAATAAAAGCAGGTTTGCTGCTTTTCCTTTATTTTAATCAAATACACTTGTTTATCGTTATTGAAATTTTTTTGATTGACAGTCATGGTAAATATAGGCCTAAACTTAATTAATTCAGAAATTCAGTTTCAATTATCATGTACTAAGAAAGAGTGCACATTTCTCTAAGCTCGGTCTCAATTGTAACACCGACATTTTAGATACTTATAATCATCTATTGATATTTGGTAATGATTTGATATATGTTTTATTATAATTAGAACAACTGATAACAAGAATGAGAGCTGAAGTTGGCGATAGCAAAATCCAGAGTTGGAAGTGGGTCGTGGGTCATGGGTCAGGTGGGTCAAGTGGGTCACAAAATCGCGTGGGTCACGTGGGTCGTGGGTCATGTTTTTCCAAAAAGTTGGTGGGTCAGGTGGGTCGTGGGTCACATTTAGCGTGGGTCAGACTTCGTTGACCCACTTCCAACCAGTTTGACCCATGATAGATTTGACAATCTCAAGTACAGTAAACTTCATTTATTCGCATTCTTATCATTCATGAATAATTATTAAGTCAGTGTCACTGAAAGGGGTGATGGATGCACACAGTCAGAATATGCAATTTTTTTGACTTTCACACGCCTCATACAGTTTCGAAAGGGGGCGGAATTCACACAAATGAAAGGCTCGAAAACAATTGCTTCTGTCTACTGAGAGATGTTGGTTGGTGGAGGGAAGTTGTTGGAGTACTATTGTGTATGCTCGATTCTCTGTCACTATGTCTGACGATACCCAATGATGTGTGACCTTCATTTCAGAGATGCAGCTACTGAAGAAGTCTGATATTCAGAGGTTTTATTCTTCTTGAAAATTTTCTTGCAATGCCAGCTGACCTTCGTTTTCTTTGTTTCGTTTGATTTTGTTAGTCTTTCGTAGAAAATATCCTCTGGTAGAGACTAGAATGGCAAATCTCCGGTAAAGATTGATCAGAGCCTAAATATTTTTGAAATACGTAATCGATCAAAATATCTCAATATATTAAATCAAAATATTATCAACATACATGCTTCATATCTAAAGTATTTAGCCGATCAATCTACTTTCGCATCGTACATGCTCCATGCATCTCATCCGATACATGATAATATGAAATAAGATAATTCATGCGACGGTCATTGATATAGACTTATCCCTTTCACACAGACTTATTACGGCTGGAGCTCTGTGAGGAGATATTATTTGACACTTCGAATCAATGAAAAGCTTCGTTTTGATATTTGATCTGGTATCAATAAAAATAGGAACATTTGTCGTTAGTGATTGCTATCACAACGTACTCGCACATGTAGCGCCACTCAAATATATCAGTTCATCTAAATGTACATTATAAGCAAATTCAGGAATTATAATCTTGTCCTCGCGCAATTTTCTATTCACGCGTTGCGCATGATTACTCCATTTGCTTTTCAATGAATGCCATTCTTACATCAAATATGCAACTTTCTACGTAAATCTGACATTAGCGGAAGTCAATGAAATTTGAATCGAAGCAACAAAATATTAGTTTGACGATTTTTCTGGGATAATTTTTGCACATGTAATATCTAGCATAATAAATGCATGGATAAATGATTTAGGCCTACTGCAATCTTAGTTTTTGACTTCATTTGATTAAGAAATGTAAAATTTGAAATTCAGTCTTTAGGGCCCTCAACCTAACTAATCATCTCTCTACGAGTTCAATAGGTAGCACAAAAAAGGATAGTCAAGAATTAAAACAAGAAAAAGAATCGCTTAAATTTTTTTAGAACCTTAGGCATTTGTGCTGCATGAATTGCTCATAAGATAATTTTGATGAGGTTACATGTCTGTTTATCATGTGACAAGTGATCTGATACACTTGAATCTTCATAACAAATCTTAGCAACAATTTTGATACTACGAGGCCTCTACCTAGATAGACCTAGAATCTTGAATGAAAATGAAACTAAAGATGATACCAGAAAAGTGAGATTGCATTCACATCATTCACCCTTGCAGCATGTGGGTCAGGCGGGTCAAGTGGGTCAAAGATATGGTGGGTCAGGTGGGTCGTGGATCAGGGTACCCTGTGGGTCAGGTGGATCATGTTTTCGTGAAAAGTCGGTGGGTCAGGTAGGTCGTGGGTCACATATGCCATGGGTCACGTGGGTCATGGGTCAAGTTTGGTTGACCCACTTCCAACTCTGTAAAATCCTAGGATTTCAAGATCACTTCCTTAGTATGCTTTTATGTATTATGAAACGTATAATTTAAACTTAATCTCAGAAAGCAGGCTATTCAGTATTTCATGATAATGAAAATGAATTACATGCGATTTTATCACTTCTGATAATAGGATCCGGGTGCTTGCAAAAACCAGGGTATTTGCAATCCCTGATCACAACGTCCAGATTTAAGTCTGACGGTGTCAGCACTGTCCAAGCCCCCAGTATGGGGGAGTAATGACGTTAAACCAGCATCATCATCACATATTCTTAAGACTGAAATTATTTTATCTGGTTCTTGCTTGTTGAAGCTTTCATAGCCTCACTACGTTGTCGCAAGGTTCTCCCATGATCTGTTCAACAGTCATTTCCCTTCTTCTTCATCATAAACTTATAATCAGTATTCCTTAAACTTTCTCTGTGATTGCGCATATTTGCAGTTTCAACATCTCACACAATCATGCATATTACAAAGTTAAATTGTTTTTGCATCATTTCGGAAAGGTTGTTACTGACAGCCATGACATATTCTATATTTTTGTTTTTTTTCATTTATAAACAAAACTGGGAGGATGGTCTAGTTGGTTAAATTAGTTCTCTTTTGGCCTACCGGAAGTTTATTCATGCAATCATGCGACACTTTTTGAATGATGAAATGTAAAAAATGTTAGATTCTCTTAGTTACACACAAATTGTAAGAAACTTCAGCGCTCAAAATTTTGGAAACCCAGTCAGATTTTCTCGACGGAACACGAAATAGTTCTAAAGTTCTTCTTCGGAAAGGTTTTCGTGAAATGTGACTAAATTTGACAGCTTTAAGTACAGAATCTCAAATATTTCTCATCAATACAAAAGAAGTCACAATTTACGAACGTATAGCTGTGGACAATTATTGACAACTAAGAAGAAGCTGCTGAAGCTCAATCATGACGTCTTGCATCAGTCTTCATTGCTTTACTCTTCAAACCAGACTGCAAAACTCCAAAGCCTGTGCACAGTATTTCATCAGACTTTCACTCTTTAGACCAGGCGACAGCCACCTGCGGTCCGCAAACTCTTCCGGTTTGCGGTATATGCCTCCTTTTCAAAATTCCTGTCAAGTACGACTCATATGAGATCTACAGATCAGTTTTATCTAAACTGATCAACACAATGCCTTTGTGGCAGACCATGCTTTGTATTCCTGTTTCCGCCAAATGCATAATTTAGTTTGATTTGGTACTTTATTATGTATAATATTATTGCGTTATTTTGAGCTTGTTTAGCAGAATTTTCTGTTGAACATAGTTGATGTGAAATATAGCAAAAACAATAAATTCAAGCTGTGAGCACATTTGTGACTTATCCATTTGCGGAAGTGCAAAGAAGGCTTTAGCTTTGGCGGAGCTTTAGAAATCACAATTCAATCGACATGTGATATTTGAGACATGCAACAAGACAGATCCATTTTGTATATTTCATTTTTGTAATCCATTCTAAATGTAGTTTTGTTTGCAATAATTTTGTATGTACATAGTCAATGTACAAGTTAGCAATATAAAATGAATGCAAGCTGTGAGCACTTTTATGAAGTATCCATTTGCGGAAGGGCTAAGAGAGTTTTCTAAATAAAGGGGAGTGAACTTTAGAGATTGCGATTTAATTGGCATGTAACGTTTCAGACCTGTCACAAGAAAGATGCATTTTGTATTTGATTGACTCCTTCTTTGTTTGTGGCCGGCGAGAAGGCTAGACCTGATCCAGTAGCCTGCTATAGGGTTTGCCGTCAATTTACTTTTGAGATTGAACCGGCATTGATATGATGAAAGTACGTGGTGCAAATGATCTGAGTACTCTACCATTTCAATATTTCTTTTAGACTTGCCAGTGTCGCTATCAAATTATCAGATCATCGGATCAGGGGTGTGATTCTGATCCAATGTGCTATCGAGAAAGGTTGGATGACGAGTCTAAACGTTCTCCATAATTTTCAAAAATATTGAAAAAGATTTCGTTACTTACAGAGATACCATGTCGGTTTCTGTGTTGAATCCGCAGCGCTAATATTGCTGCCCTCTCCAAGCAGACGGCAGCGCAGCAATTCTCTCCTGCTCGCGAGTATATGCAACACGTGTAGCACGGTTGAAAGCAAAAAGTACAACAACCTGAAGAAAGAAAAGTTGAAATGATAATAAAATAATAATCCAACTTATGCCATCCTATTAAATTAAAAGGAATCCTATCTTTCGTTTCGAAGCGTTGTGTGGAAAACAGCAATACAACACAAACCATCTCACTAACTTGCATGGTACCTAATCATGGCATAATCTTAGAATAGTATTCTACATTGCCCATGACAACAGACTTGTCGTACATAATTGCAACTACAATTCCGTCATTGAAATTACAATTAACGTAATTATTAATTGTAATCAATTGCATTTCCTGATGAGTAATTTCGATGATAGCTGGTGCTTCTATGATGACTGAATGTCTTCCTAATGATAGCTGGTACAGAGAATTGTCCATAAGACATGAACCAAATGAGCCTTTGATTTCGTTGGTACGCAGAAAATGTTATAGTCCATTGCTTGCAGTTTATGGATTATGATGGATCGTGATACAAGGTGCGGAAGCTGGTTTGTGGCTTCTCTTATGTGATTCCGGCCTCCCTGTGACATGTTTCAAATTTGTCCACTGTGAATATGGAAAGGCATAATTCTCGCAGTTGGTGAGATTTGATGAATGTAGCATCATGTCAGTGCGTGGACAGTATACTTTATAGAGGAATACTATATACATACAAAGAATACTTAATAATTCTTTGCATCGACGATGAATATTTGTAACGTGTAATCCCGATCGATTTCTATTCATGAAATATAATATCATTATAAGAAATGACAAAAACGTGAATGCATTACAGATGAATTGCAGCATCTTCAAATTCCTTTGGAGAAAGCTTGGAGAGGCGTTTTGAGATGCACATTTCCATTATATCTACGAATTAACTTCTGTAACAAAACAGTATGGATGATAATGATTCCATTATTAACTGATTGCATGACCAAGCAAGTTGAGTTAGAGTTACATTGAGTATTTGAATGAGACCGGCAGAACAGTTGACATTATTTACTTATTTGGAAGAAAGTCCACATGTTGTATTATCTGCGTCAAGTGAAAGCACCTAAGACCATGCTATGGATCGTATACTGCAACATGATGAGATCAATTTCGAGCTACCGATACCCTGCCTGGTGTAACATCAAAAATACCGTATGATTAATCTAATCAAGTTTGAAGATCGTTTGTGCGGAGTATTTGATCTACTTCGCAGAAAGAAATTTGTTGAGTTTTGTGATGGCATAGGTGTGAGTTTAGCGAGGAAAGAGCTGTGTCCTTCTTCTCATCCATTGAACTCCTTTGGAATCAAAGCAGGAGAGTGAGATCCAAGACAACTCGATATGACTGCTCTTTCATTAAATACGCTAAGTCCTTAATTTTGTTCTTTTTTCTGTTTTCTTATAGAATAGAGGTGTTACTTTTCATTGTGTAAGGTGTAATGCCATGTCCGAATGCATTATAACATACAAATAAAGCAATTACTATTATCCAGAATAGCCAATGAAAACTGTTAAAAGTTCGGATCAACTTGGTATTTGAACTGATCTTTTCCAGACTGCCTTATTTTTAATTTATTGTGTTAGATTGACGGATATTTTAGTCGCCTTTCTTTATAAACACAAGCTGGTCAAGTTCCAGCTCATGATTTCCAGGAAAAAAACGCTGTTCAAAATAGAGAGTGGTATCAAAGCAGATCCAATAAAGTTTCTTTGATTACTTATTATTGTGCACCATGAATAGCCAGGAAGATCGCCAGGATCAGTTACGCTTCCATCGCAGAAGCGGTCAGCAACAGGAAGATCAATGCGAACATCAAAGGAAACCTGTTGAACAGCTGTATGATACCGCCTCTGTTCTAAAGGGTCAGAAAGACTTTAGCCGACCAGCAGAAGCTGGCCGTAACTCAGCGCGCGACCGAACGCCGCATGGCTGTGTCAGATGAATCGACCGAGTCAGCAACAAGCGGCTGCGGACGATGACCTGGGTAGCGGACGTGGTCGACTTGGCCGACAAAGCAAAGAGGAGATGGCCCGGACATCTTGCTCGACGGACGCTCAATCGATAGACGCGGCTTGTGACCGAGTGGGTGACGCTCAACATCAAGTGCTCGCGAAGCCGTCTAGCAACGAGATGGTGCGATTCCTTTCGACAAGATCTGGGACGGCACTGGATGAGAATTGCTAGAGATAGACAATCCTGGGCCTTTCTTCGTGGTCTGCGCCGACCGGAACCCGGCCGGCGATGACAACTGATTTCTGATTTCTGATAATTTAATTATTAGAAACCAAACAAGTACACGAAAAGAAAATTCAGTAAGCGCAGTTTGAATACACAAAGCCTGATATTAAAAGGTTCTCTGTATTATCAGATAAGATGAATGATAATGCTTCAGACGGGTTAGAAAAGTTCGACCACTCTTAACAGCAATGTTTACATATCACTTCACGTCCAAATGCAAGAACTTCTCAATTGCCTTCCAGGTAACCGTCAAGTCAGCAGAAATCATATAAATTCCTCGAAGTTTTGAGGGAAGAGAAACATAACTATTTCAAAATAGCAGCTAGAATAAGTGAAAAATACAAAATCTACAGCTTGATGAGGGTCAGTGAAGAGCACTGAATAAGCCTTCGGATTATTTACCATGAGATACTCGACTTCGAGCGGAGAAATTCCTAACTGTATTTTCTCCTTTGGAGAATGCAACCTGAACTGAAAGACCTCGCACCTGATTTGAGAAAATTATCACATAACCAACCCTCGAATAGAAACCATTTAAATTTATATATCAAGTTTATTAGGTAGTACGTTATATTTACTTGATGCTAAATTATACAAGCTATAAGTTAGTTTCATCATAATATCACTGCAATTGGATTATGATCACATATAATGTTGTTCTGTATTGTCTAACAAAGAACTGCCAATATTTATTATTTTTCAACAATTGACCTATTCATGTGTTCTTGATTTGCAAATAGTCAACATAAAAGAGACCATGACTACATGCTTTATTGCCCCAGAGTGTCTGTCAACATAATAGAATGTAAATGCCTGCTTAATAATAGATCTAACAACAGTTATCGAAATGAAAAAATAGATAATAAAGAAATGGTAGAATTGATGACAAATCAATACTTGCAAAAGCTTGATATACAACGATCGATAAAAACAGAATGCAAAATACTGCATCTTCATTCAACAGAAGTGTTTGGTTCTACTTCTTGCGAATAATGAGCTCTAAAAATCATGCCGTTTTAAGCGTCCCTATCTTCAATTTGTTCCTTTTCGCATTCAAATTGCGAGCTAAATCAGAGACTATTTGCCAAACCCGTCTTCAAATAGAATCCGCACGTAGATAGCAAAAAAAAATCATGCAACCGTGTGCTATATTCGAGAAAAAAATGGTTGTTCGTCGAAGTTGTGATGTTTTTGAGATTAGACACCGTGCCACCTTCGCTTACTCTTTGTTTGTTATCAGATTTGAGCCAGCTAGATCCTGATTGTTGAACCCTATGCACATTCTTTAAATGTAAATCAGCAAACACCGTGCGCAAATTACAGAAAATGGTATTTTAGCTATCCATCCCAAGCACTGGCGACCGCAGTTCATCTATTCCGCTCGATTAATCGTGCGGCGGAATCAATTGCTCGATTCCTAAATGCGGTGGAATCACGCGAATTTTTGCAATGTGATTACTCAATGAAATTTGCGTGCTTTTCAACGAAAATTGAAAACACTTTGTTGTCATTTTTTAAGTATATATAAACACAGCCTGGAAATTTATTGATTTAAGCTGCGAATAGATGCAAAGACATATAAGGCGCATCTAACGGTGCACCGGTTATCATGGCCGGTGGGTCGGTGCAAGCAAATTCGGCTATCACAGCCTTATCAATTAGTACAATTAATGTGCAATCAATATCAAGTTCTCGCATGCAACTGATTATTAATTAGCTGAGTGATTAACTTACAGGATTCCATATCATCAAAGCAAGCACAGATTCCAGAACTCCACATCCTTCGTTGAGGAACTTGCAAGTTTCCAATTGCAGGCTGCTGAATAATCACGGTTGTACCTCCTTGAGGCTGCAAAACGAATAAATAATCATGCAAGCTTAGTTAACATGGCAGAACTCTAAAATGAATAAATTTAATGGGTATAATGTGTAAGGTAGTGGAATGTTTGGTATATGCGTGTTTTACATTGTGCAGTGACGTTTAAATCAATTAATAGTTAATCTATCGATTAAAATATTTTCAAAAGAAATTTTTCAAAAGATGCCTTAGTGATTTCATGAGGCTGGGAATGTTGTCACTATAATCACATGATCTCCTCTTTCTTGTGGTTACAATTTCTGGCGTAATTGGTTCAATGTGGTTTCGTAGAATCTGCTAACCAAAAACTACAATTCGACATGTTGGTGGCATATTTTTGTTTAACCAGGCACTGTTAAAATGAATGGTGATCATCCATTCAGCTGGACGGTTGCTGTGCAATAAACATCAAGCTCTCTCTCACCTAGATATTTGACTCCTAGTGGGAAATTATGTCAGAAGAGTGTTTGGCTTCTAATTACAGTACGCGAGTGATCGGTGATTATGTCCGTAAAATAACTCCGGAAAACATGCTTTAAGTGCCGTGAAAACCATAAGCTGTAATTAGAAACAGTAATTGCTCAATCTTAGAGAGCTCAACCATCTTTGCTTCGTTGTCTGTCGTGAAAATTCAAGCCAGTGTAACACTTTCTATATGATGGCTTGATTAGATATCTGAAAAGATATCGTGATCTGAAAAGAGATATTTGAAAGCTCGATCAACACTCAGATCTATCTGCAAATGCTTCAAGATTTCTGGTACCTAAACCGGAATATCGAAACAAACTGTCTTGAACAATACTTCAGCAAGATAGTTTTACCAATGAAGCAGCTGATTTTGGAAACTGGGATAGGCTATTTTAAAGTTAAATTGAGCAGACATGTCACTTAATTTCATAAAGTCAGAAATGCATATTTAAATAGTGCATGCTTTGCTCATGAATAGTGATTATTGTAAGTTATAAGCAGGGACACGAATTTTCCGCGGTAGAAAACTCGAAATTCCGCGGTGGAAAACTCGAAATTCCGCGGTAATAAAAATGCTGCTATTTGCGCAAAGTCAAGAAAAAAAGTTAAGACGATTTTTTCTTTTCTTCTCCAGTTAGAAAATAAAGATGACAACAATCATTACTATAGCATATAATTCGATACGGAAACAGGTACTTGCATGACAAGATAATTACAAAAAATGCTGGCACAAATGCAACAGAAAAATTCATTAAATGCAACGAAATTAAAATATATTTGACTTATGTAGTGAAATAAATGAAATATTTGAAATAATTCTAACGTATTGAAGCAATCACCGATTTTGACGTTCGATGTATCATATAAAAGCTAATAAAATTTCATTTTCTCATTTTTCCGCGGCATGATGCCTATTCCGCGGTTCCGCGGCCCGCGGAAAATTCGTGTCCCTGGTTATAAGTATTAGTTCCAATATTCAACCGCTCGTCTATGCGCTGATTGCTAGATCTTTAGAAGAAGCAAATTATTGAAACATGTAACAGTTGCAGATTCTTGCCGCAAGACGATATACTGTAAGCTATCTCAAGAAAATGCTTTTAAGTAAAAATGAGATGATAGTAATCGTGAATATTTGCATAGTACACTGATAAGCTGCCGGTGACTTTTTATTATCAACCACTGAAGCCGCCATCGTGTGGGTTCCGTTGTCATGAAAATGCTTGTTCTCGACGTGCTATTGTTTTCAATTATCGATGTCCCTGACTGCTCTAGTCCTTTATTACAATAGAGTGTCGGATGGATTTCTATGGGTTAAAGAATGGCCTGCATTAAAAACACAGAATTAGATTGCTTAACCGCATCACTTTGCTAGAAGTGCAAGCTGTTCAAAACGATGGCACATGCAGGAACTTACTAAGTGGGCAAAAAGAAATTTTTAATATTTTGCAGAGATAGGAAAAATAGTCATGTGTCGCTTGCGGATTGCTCTGAATTCCTTCAAAATCCTCCGATCGCCAAGACTCCTTCAGATTCGAAGAAGTCAGATCATTGCGCAAAAGTTTTCTCGATAATGTCGGGCACTCCGGTCATTTTTAAAAATGTCAGCATGCGCACGAAAAAACATTCACAAACTTCTCTGTAGAACTTGACATCGACTGTGTCTCTTTGCTGTGTGATTCGGTTGATAACAGTCACTGAAACTTTGTACAATTTGGCGTGTTTTATGCTGAACTGGCTGCTTATTGTTCGATTTCTGTGGTATTATGTCAGCATATTGTGCCATATGATTATCATTACATTTTCCAACGTCTCCTATCTAGTCAGACAGAAGAAGAGACGACCTGTCTACGGCCTCAGCCACACTGCGAGCAAAGCAAACCAGAGCGATTGATAGCTTGCGGAGATACGTTTGCTCGGGAAGCTCGTGTTTGCTTTGCTTTCAGTGTGGCTGAGGCCTAATTCTGTGGTTGACATTTATGACTGTCATGTGATGTTGAATTGTATTCTGTGCATGCATCGCATTGTCCATTCAGTTGATCAATAGAGTTCCATACGTTCGGAAGTTCCTTCTTGCAAAAACCATGTTAGCTAGATTTTTCATACAATAAAGGAAATAATAATATTTCATAGGTTTCCTTCGCTGGTCTTTAAATGTATGTGATAGTCACATTTTGTGCAATATTAATTCTACGACCTCACGGTTCTTGCTATCACAGAGGTCGATCCTCGACATGACCCTAGCTCACTCTTGCGGAGTCGACTGGTAATCAAAAGGCAAAAGACTCCTAGTGGGATGGTATACGAATGATTAAAGCTAAGTTTGTATTTCTGTAAAAGTGTTTGAGCTTTGAATCCACAATTGCTCACATGGGGCATTTGTGGGTCCACATTCTTGTTCACAATAACCGTATATCAATTAAAAAGCTGCATTGTTAGGAACCAAAAAGATCAATTTTATTTAAAGGATTTCTCAATTTTCTTAAATGTTTACCAAACCATGAATATAACATAGTTTCTTAAAGCCTTGTTTTTTATCATGCATTTAAAACAAGCATCAAATCCCTAAATGAGATCTTAGTAATTGATGAGCATACTGCAGGTATAGATCAGTTGATATAGACGCCTAAAGTTTCTATTGAAAAGGAGGAAGCAGAGTGAAATGAATGATAAACACATGAACCAGTGATCCTGTTCTCTATCTATTGAATTTCAGATAGGAGGAAGCTTCGATGCTTAAGTAGTATGATGCAAACTTGCGAAATTGTAACCTTGCGAATAGCATGTTGTCGACATTGCAAGTGCTACATTTCATACATTAAAACAGTTATTCAAGATTGTCAATTCATTTAGTTACTTTGTTCTGCTGAAGAAAACAATTCAGAAATATGATGGAATCCAAGGGACGTAAGGTGATTCAATTTCGAGCATGAAAAATTTGAGTACTAGACTTGTGGAAACACCATAAAAGCATTCTACTTGTTTCTTAGGCGAAATTTCACTTGCACCGTTCCGCACCGCCACACGCATAGTGAAAGTGTACTTAAATTGGGTAAGACACCTTGACGCAATTTAACCATCAGTAGCAATATCATCATATTGTCATTATTACTAGCAGAAAATCGAAATTTCTGAAAGTATCAGTTTGAAATCAAAGTAACAAATTACTTGGTCTGAATTTGACAAAATCACTGCTTTGTCATGTATCAGAAATTAGTGGCACGTTGCGTATTTACTAAAGAAGCATCTCATACTCTTGAATGGAAAAAGGTAGCGCAACATACTTAATATGATATATTATGTATATTTGATGCATTATCACGCATGTCGTGATAAACTTGAATTCGTCAGCTAGGGATTAAATATCTTGAAGTGCGAGACTAAGCCGAAATCAAAATCAATATCAAACTCATGCTGACAAATGATGGAATTCATCTGAGTACGAACACAACATCAACACAATTTAGCTATTTTAAACATGCGATCATGGGATGCAAATATGAACATTATTGTCACTAATTGTATGAAGTAAACACATTATAGTGAAGCATTTTGATAACAAAGCTGTACAAAGGACGAACAGGAGAAAATCTAATATATTTTTTGATATAGTACATATTTCATCATTTTGCAGTAGTACTTTATTTAGAGGACTTTGTGTTCCATCTTGCGAAAAAATATCATCACAAAAAATTCTTGACTTTGAATAAAGGCTGATGGTTGTCACAGCCACACTTCGCTGATTAATGAATGAAATTTGAAATAAATAAAATTAAATATAAATTAAAGTATTATTTATTATTATTTGCTACAATATTTACAATGCTAAATCATTAATGCAAATTTTAGCAATTTTGATATAAATTTTTATATTATTAGAACATCCTGTTACAATTCTTTACAATGTAATAAGTGAAATTTTGTGAATTTCATAGGATCTTTGAGATTAACGAGAGGATGTTGATATACGTCTGAAAACTGAATTGATTAACTTACGATGACAGGATAATGTGTGAATACTAGTGATCTCCATAGCAAAGCATCTATAAATCTATAAAGTTTCTCATTCAGCTGGTGCCACGCCCAAATTACATCTCAACTTTTTTCCGTGAATTAACAACAGCTGTTGTTTTACAATTGTACTCACCATGTATTTTGTTTCCTCACCCTATGGAATAAATCACAGATGTGTTGAATCAAATCGGTGCATCAGTATCGCTGTTTAGATGAAAATTGTTTTTAATCAGGCTTCCTCATTAATTCAAAGAAAAATCGATGTCTGTTATGTATTTCGGTCGGGGTGAAAACGTGGATTAATTGAATACACACTTGTGAATACACATACCAACTAACATGCATTTTCTAATAGTCTACTTACCGGTATATTGTGAAAAAGCAAATACCTAAAAGCCCATGTCATTTTATATTGGGCAGAGCGTCTCATTCAAGAGTACCCTAAGCTGGCCTCATTGACAGAGCCGAGACTTAATAACGGATAGCTGTTGATGACGTGACGTTGACTTGGTCTGTGCTTTGATTGTCCGAACACACTGCTAATTGTTCATTGTTGTCATCTACTGTGTACATGTGGTTTTGACTGTTACTGAAGTATCTATTGCCTGAATGTTGTTGTTGACTTCACATGGTTATCCATTGTATGCATGATGTTGTTGACTTCTCTTGGTTATCCATTGTCTACATGTTGCTGACGGCTGCTTTTGAAGTGACCAATCGACGAGTGAACATTATTCATGTGCTCAAAAATGGAACAATCCAGTGTGCACTTTTATTTTCTCAGTGCCAGTTGAACTGCTTTAGCAGTTTGATGGCAACACCGTGAGGTCTGTTTTCTTTGTAAATGCATGTTTTCTTTGTTTTCAATAGAACACTGTTTGGTTCAACTGGCAAATCGAGCTCTTTCTCCGGTATTGCAACAATAATTAACACTCAGCAAGTTATCTTCAGTACATTCTAGTAGATGGCATAACATACGCATATAACATAGAAGCTGTATATCAATAGGTTTAGAGTTCTTAAATATTGTAAGTATGTTCTTGACAGACATAGACTGCTCGAAACTATGAAATACAGAAATTATGATTTAAAGTGTCTAATTTACTTAATTTCTGAAATCTATTATTAAGTCAATATCTCACACGTACACGTTTATCACATGTACTCGCACAATCCGGTGATTGGGGATTCCGGTAATTGGTTTTTCCAGCCCGTCTGGCTTGATGCATAGTCCGTGAGCTAGCGCGAAATTGTTCAGGGAAAGAGGTCGTGCCTGAAGCGTCTACATGTAGCAAGGGTTGCAATTTCGGACCATTTTTACAAAACTGGTATTACCGGATTTTAAAATGAAAAGACGAAAAGCTCTCTATAACACATTTTTCATCGAACAAACGAACCCTGTTGAAATTATGGCGAATGTAATAGGTGTACATGAGTATGCTAATTATGGAGACTTTGTTTCTGATAAATGTCTGAGTGAATGAGCCGCACAAAACATCTAGTGTTTTGTCTGGCAAACGGTTGGGAAACCAATAGTGGAAAACACTCTCCGCTTTTGCTGAATTCGATGGGATGTTGATAAGACAGTCGTTCACTAGTTGCAAATGAAATCCGAACATACCACTCTGTTCTGATGATGAAATTTCACTTGATATGACTGGACTGAAATCAGTATTGTTCCGAGGGATTCTTGTGCAATGACTCTGACATTCCTCATTCCAGATTTTCTTCCATTGTTTTTATTGCTTCTGATGATGTCTTCACCTTCTCTGTTTCTTAATATGATCTTAGAAATTTGTGGATCATTCTATCCTTTGGTGCAATTCAATCTCTTCAGTATTCGAAACAGCATGTCTTCACAACAGTTCTCTCCCTTCGAGCATGGCCTACGGGTTGCAAAGATATTATTGTAACATAACCGATTGATTAGTGCAGTGATCTTGAAGCATTTATGGTTTGATGGCTTTCTTCATTTCCACACCATTATCTGTTCAGCAAAATTATTCAATAGGAAGCACAGCAGAAAATAAACCGGTATTTCTAAATTACAAAATCGGTTTTCGGTATTTCTGTAAAATGGAAAATTCCGGTTAGGTAATGCCGGCATTGCGACCCCTAGGCCTACAACATACATGTTATGCACTATAAATCATAAAGTCCTATTTAAGTTGCAATCTGAGTACTGAATGAAAGGGCACTAAATAAAATAACCAAACTTAAATTCACAGAAGTACTAAAATGGTTACTGAGCACCAAGATGATGACATATCAATGCACACTGTTATTGAGAAAGTCCCAAATGGGTACTAGAAGGAGCACTGAACCTGAGTTTGTGTTCAATTTGGATCAAAAGCATCCTCATCGACAATCCTTGTGCCTTGACAACGTCTGCCATCCTCTCCGACAGTGCTATGAGTCCTGCCAATTTTTACCCTCTTCACCGACTGCGCTTTGAGTCTTGTGCATATTTTATTGATCCAAATGCATTTGTGTTTAATGGCCAAAGCAGTTCTTAGATGGATGTGCACATGGGATCTAGCGGGTTAGATCTGCCGTATGGCATTTTTCAATTTAGTGGAGGCGCTAGCCCCATGCAACTCACTAAAAGAGCACTAAAATGAGTGCGAATTGAGTACTGTGCTTTCAAACCGAAGGAGTTTAAAAATGAGTACTGATATTTTTACACTCAAAGAGTACTAGAATTTGGGACTCATTTCTTATTCGTAGCAAGGAATTCCTAATACCTTACAGAGATAGGAAAAAAGTCGTGCGTTGCTTGCGGATTAATGTGAGTTCCAGCAAAGTGCATCGATTGACAAAATTTCTTCAGATTCGAAGAATTCAGATCACTGCGTACAAGTTTTCTCCATAATGGGGCTTTTTAATCCGAGCGATATATGACAAGCAAACACATAACCTGCATCAAGTCTAGACCAAAGGAATCTCTTCAATCATACAAGTAGGCCTAGACTTAGAATGAGCTAATCTTATCAAATCCTCAGTAAAATTTAGTAAAGAACATAACACAAGTTATAATAATTTCAATACCCTCCAAATATATTTTTCATGGTGCACTCAAATGCTATAGACCAAATATTAGATTTTCTCAATCACTTCAGCTGCATTTTGATGGTGAATCAAATGCCATTGCAATGGTGCCTATCATATAAGGATCAGGATGATGTGATCACAAAATAGCAGAGTTGGCTAGTAGGCAGATTTTGAATGGCAATGTGAAGCATGATAATGAGCTTACGCTTGCGCATTGTAGCCCACATTATGGCATATTTTGTTGATGAATAGTATTTGCGATTATGCACATGTCTTCCGTGTCTGCTTTTGGAGAGGCCTAGACCTTTCATGGGGGCAGATGTCTCATCAAACACATTTAAATTATTCAAGTCTTTATTGATTCTTATAGCGGGTTAGATCTGCCGTATGGCATTTTTCGATTTAGTGGAGGCACTAGTCCCATGCAACTCACTAAAAGAGCACTAAAATGAGTGCGAATTGAGTACTGTGCTTTCGAACCGAAGGAGTTTAAAAATGAGTACTGATATTTTCACACTCAAAGAGAACTCAAGATGTCTTATCAAGCGCATTCAAATTCAAGTCTTTATTGATTCTTTATCATCACATTATTAAAAAAAATATAAATCGTGAACAATTTCGTCGGCAGAGGTTTGATGAGTTTTATACGTTGAATGCTGCGTAGGCCTATCAGGCCTATCACGACTCTGCCTTTTAAAGCAATTACACTAAAAGACCCATGAGACGTAGGCTTCAAGGACAAACCATGAACAAAGCCTTAATTTCAATCCTTAAAGCAATTGAAAATTTCTCCTTAACCATTCCTAAATAAGTCTATAAACTAATAACCCAAAGCTCATTTTCGTTCTCATCTTTGTTCTGTCTACATTCATTTTCGCGTAAACCGCATGATAAAGCGTAGCAATCCGAAGTCGATGTGACCTAAATTGATCCCACCTGCATCCTAGTCATAGCACTTATTTATAGATTTCCATGCTTATCCTAAACTAAAACTTGCGTAAACCTGTAACTTTAAAACTTAATTTAACTTCAAAAAAAAGCTGTCAAAAGAATATCATTTAGTCTATCGGTGCGACAGCTTCCGTAAATCCGAACACTTGATAAGTCAATAAAATTAATTGGATATGCTCTATAAATTCATTGTCGAGCATAAATACATGTATGCATGCCAGCATAAATCTACTTAAGGGATGAGACCAGTGGAGACAGTTGTGTCCACTCCATTTGACGTTCATACTAATCTGGAAAAGTAGATAGTTTATTCTGATATCTTGGTTGTTAATTGTCTGCTCTGAACAGCTGCGCTTGGCTGTCCATTGTCAGATATTGTCTTTGGCAATGGTCTATTCAATATGACTGACATTTGTCTGTTACTTGGCTGTGTACTGCTTGCAGTGCTCGAATTTCATAAAATCGCGTTCGAACGAATTTGTTTATTTTCCAAAGCTTTCCAAACATCACTTTTCTTTGCTACTTTGACAAGCAGTCTGACATTTAGTCCGGCAGCCAGAACGAGTTTCTGCAGGGAACGAGGCCGAAAGTGAGACTTTCACAGAATGATGTACACCCTATGCCTACTACGAATCGGCACGTCTGCCGAGTTTTAGTGAGTTCCTCTTCTTGTCAGACAAGATCAAAGAAAAACACATGTAAATCCAATGGGACGCAGATTGCAGTTTTTGACTAAAATGAAATTTTCCATGTTTTCTCTGATTAAACG
Source organism: Prostheceraeus crozeri (assembly GCA_907163375.1). Lineage (NCBI taxonomy): Eukaryota > Metazoa > Platyhelminthes > Polycladida > Euryleptidae > Prostheceraeus > Prostheceraeus crozeri. The sequence goes on along the minus strand of CAJQUW010002137.1, from coordinate 650,339 downwards.
AAAAGCACTAAGCCCAGAGTCATGATTTTTGACATGTAATGTCCTCAGGTCATTTCTTATGATATGCATGTGCTTTTATCATGCATCTAGTCGGCAATGTATGCGAGAATGTGGTTGAATGTGGATAAAGTTGCTCAAGATGTTTGTGTTTGCCGACATTAAGAGGCTCGCCAAATCTAGATGCGTTTAGCTTTATAGACAGGGGTGCATGAACATGATAAGAAATTACCTGAAGACATTCCATGCCAAAAATCATGACTCTGGGCGTAGTGCTTTTCGTTTAATCAGAGAAAACATGGAAAATTTCATTTTAGTCAAAAACTGCAATCTGCGTCCCATTGGATTTACATGTGTTTTTCTTTGATCTTGTCTGACAAGAAGAGGAACTCACTAGAACTCGGCAGACGTGCCGATTCGTAGTAGGCATAGGGTGTACATCATTCTGTGAAAGTCTCACTTTCGGCCTCGTTCCCTGCAGAAACTCGTTCTGGCTGCCGGACTAATTCCCGCTTTTTTCAAATTCATCAACAGCATGAACTGTAATATCCAGTTTGCGATTTAAGAAGAAATCGATAATTCTCTACGGTTTTTGGCTACAAAAGTTGCGAAAAACAGATTCTCTTTCGAAGTGACCGAGCATTTGAAAGAGACTAATACCGGCTGCTACACTCATGCATGTGCGTATACTCCGAAAAGATGTTAATGCGCTCTTTGATATTAGGGCTTTCGGAATAAATCCCACTGCCCAAAGTAACACCGATTCCTTGAAAATCATCCGTTCCCGAGTAATTGAAAGCGACTTTTACTCTAATATTATCACTAGGGTGCATGAAGAAATCGAAGCTATAGACATCCTGCAGAGCTGACGTCCAACATGACATATAATATTGTAAATTGGATTCTATCTTACATTAGTGAGAACAAGTCTAAGTTAAGCCGCCATATCAGAGACATCAGCAGAATCTTCCTCGATACTGCTCGTATTCGTCCTTTTTTCAGAGCCAGTAAAATAATATTTTTTTCATGAATAAAGACAAACTGATAGCGGAATTGAAATGGAATACAAGCATGCATGTTAGCACTGTGCGCGTTGGGCTACATCGGCAGCTCAGGGCGTCACTAAATCGCCATTAATGAGCGTCTTAGCGCCTATCCTACTCCTACCGAAATGTAGTACTCGGTAGGTGAGTACTCCTACTCCTCCTCATTCACCCACCCAGCAAAGACGGTTTTCAAAATGTTTGTAGTACCCCTCTCCAAGATTGCTCGAGTCTATAATCATGAAAGCACAGAGTCGAGATGTTTGATGAATGACAGAGGAAATGTCTATCTTCTGTCCCTCAATTTGTAAATTCTATATAAAAAATATACAACATGCATATCATTTAAAAGTATGTGTAATATATGTGTAAGTAACTTTTCAGTGCTTTCATCCCGTTTGGCATCAAAAATGGTAATCACAAAGATACTTTACAACCACAATTCGCCAGAATTTCAAAACTTTCTTAAATCTGTCAGAATTAGCGACTGTCACTCTTGAATTGCGATTCATAGATACTTTCACTATCACATCCTCCGGAAAATGGATTCGTTTCCGAGTTTGATATGAATAGGGTTGAGAAGAAAAATTGGTTCCGAAGCTTGGCAGAAAAAATATTTTAGCGGATTGAAAACATTTGTAATTGTATCGCAATTTGTTGTTAGGGATCATTGACTAAACATTACAAAACATCCGTTTCCAGGAGCAGAGATTTGCAATAATGTGCTGAGTTCACTTTCCCCAAATGTTCTGCCTGCGCATTTTCCATCTAATTCCAGTTAGAATATTCCTAGGCATAAAAATAATTAACGATTGCATGAAATTCTTTCAAAAGTTCAGTGTATTTATTTCAGTATCTCCCTTGCGATAGTCAAATTGTCAACATTGGGTTGCTAAGATAGATGCATACAGGTCTAATTCTACGAGTTAAAACATGCCACAGTCTACAAAGTTTTCACTTATTTTTATCAACAACAGATAGAATTCTGTTTGCTGACGTGAAGTCATGGCGATAATAGTTCTGGATATTTGACATCTTGTTGCCATCTTCATTCCGTTTTTTGAAACTTCTTCGTCATTTTTAAGGATGTATGCAAAAAAATATATCCAAAAATATAAATCCAGAAATTTTATTGTTTTTTTGGAGTGGTACTTGTCTTTTGTATTTTGTGGCCAAGATAAAGGCCTATTGTCAATGGTCTACACACCATTCAATTAGTCTTCGTCTGTTCTAAACGAAGATGTCTTTCATTTTGGGATGTCATGCTGGAATTTCGGCATAAACATTCATCTGAAATTCAAAAACACCCCATTTTTGCATGTCCACACGAAAAGTAAATTTTGTTGGATTACTGTCGGGCAAAAAATACAGGAAGCGGACTTTGGCTTAAGGAATCCCTAACACCCTTGAATCATAGAAATATCAAGAGTTGAGAAATCAAACTTATTGAAATCAGAGTTAAATCGACATATATACCGGTCCACAACTTTTTCCGTCATCACATCGACGCCTCCAAATTTAGATTGACTGAATCAATTCAAACGAAACCTTACATGCAACATAATGAACTGATGTTAATTTAAATCAAAAGTCGCGTAGCAAATGATCATTGATATTACATCATTTTTCTTGAAAAGATGCCATAATTTCTCTAAAAAAGTTACCATAATTCGTCATCGCATCGACGGCTACTTATTGTGATCTCCCAACCAGAAGAAATGCTCAATGGATCTAATATTTTCATGATAAATAGCCTGCCCTAAGACTTCCATTCCACCATTTGAGTTTGCTCTATGCTTCAAAAATAGCACAAACTGTCATCACATCGGCGCTGTCGATAGTATGATTTCCAGCGTCGATCTGATAATGGAAATTTAATTCGCCACTTAATCTACACTGCTTTACATGATATCCTTGGAAGATGCTTGATGTACGAGCATGCCAACGACACAATTGTCTTATTGGCCTAAGTGTACCGACTGGAAAGTTAAGGCGTCGATTGCCCTGTTTCTACATATACACCTTACAAGCAGTTCCTGTGCATCAATGGAGTAGTGTTTGAGTTTCCATCATTTCATCTTTCAACCAACGACTTGCGTCATTCAAAGGAGAAAGTGACAAAAAAGGAACCGTATTATTGATCAAAAACTCCGGTACCGATTCTGAAGACTTTTATAGCAGATGATTTAAATGAGGTATCAGAGTCTGAGAATAGTATAGCAAGATGCGGATGACCGAAAGCACAGGAGAGAACAGTAAACTGTCATGGTGGCTGGTATTGATGACTAAACTATGCTAGTATCTTATATTATGGCTTTCGAGGTTTTAAGAAGGCTACCGGTGCTTAATATATTTTAATCAATTACATGTAACTCATATCTATGTCAAGATAGATATTCTTTAAAAAGTCTCACATAACTTATATCAAGTTTAGATCATAGGAATCTCTTCAATCATACAAGTAGGCATAGACTTAGATTGAGCTAATCTTATCAAATTATCATTAGAATTTAATAAAGAACACAACACAAGTTATAATAATTTCAATACCCTCCAAATATATTACCAATGTGTAAAAATTTCTCTATTGAGAATACATAGGGCTTTTTAATCCGAGCGATATATGACAAGCAAACACATAACCTGCATCAAGTCTAGACCAAATATATAATAGTCTACCCTCCAAATATATTTTTCATAGTGCACTCAAATGCTATAGACCAAATATTAGATTTTCTCAATCACTTCAGCTGCATTTTGATGGTGAATCAAATGCCATTGCAATGGTGCCTATCATATATGGATCAGGATGATGTGATCACAAAATAGCAGAGTTGGCTAGTAGGCAGATTTTGAATGGCAATGTGAAGCATGATAATGAACATGTCATATAAAAAATATACAACATGCATATCATTTAAAAATATGTGTAATATATGTGTAAGTAACTTTTTAGTGCTTTCATCCCGTTTGGCATCAAAAATGGTAATCACAAAGATACTTTACAACCACAATTCGCCAGAATTTCAAAACTTTCTTAAATCTGTCAGAATTAGCGACTGTCACTCTTGAATTGCGATTCATAGATACTTTCACTATCACATCCTCCGGAAAATGGATTCGTTTCCGAGTCTGATATGAATAGGGTTGAGAAGAAAAATTGGTTCCATTGTGCTAAACGGTGATAATCACGTCTATACAGGAAGCGTCGCAGAAAAAATATTTTAGCGGATTGAAAACATTTGTAGTTGCATCGCAATTTGTTGTTAGGGATCATTGACTAAACATTACAAAACATCCGTTTCCAGGAGCAGAGATTTGCAATAATGTACAGAGTTCACTTTCCCCAAATGTTCTACCTGCGGATTTTCCATCTAATTGCAGTCAAAATATTCCTCTGTAGTAAATTTGCACACCAGATTGCATTTTATTCCATACAGATGCAGATAGCGCCATAGTTCATTCATTTCTATATTCATGTTCTGCATTGGGAAAACCATAGTTATCAAATTTAAAAGCAAGCTACAGATAAAAGTCAAATCGAAAATATTAATTTGACATTAGACTCCAAATACATCATTTATCAACATTCTTAATTGGCCTAGCTCTCGGAGCGATCATAAAACAAGTTTCTAACATGCGAATAATCAAATTATGATGATCTTAATGTTTCATTCATTTTGCCCTGTTTTGTTATGTAAATTTCAATCAAGTCAGAGTTCGTATGAAGCCGGTAAACCTTCAAAATTTTCAGATCGACGCTTTTTTCCGAACAATATTTTTCTTGTTGTCAATATCATAAATAACATTTTGAAACTATCTACTTACATGCATGTGTGATCTGGTTTAATTTAGCGATCATTTGAAGACGCTTCGAGAGTTGAAGCATATCTTCTATTTATTCATAACAGAAGATGTTTGAATTCATAGTGGAATATTTAATTGACAGATTTATTTAAATGCAATGGTATGTACACATGGTGGAACGGTGTGGATCACCAAAGATTGTGGTGCACGTTGCGGGAGATGGGAGTTTCCATACACCTCATTACAATCATGAAAAACACTTAATCCGAACAGATAACAGCTGTGACCAAAGTTGGACCTTGGACCTTGGGTTTAACATTGACTTTGGTGCGATACCCAAGGTTCCAAAAACTTGGGTCGCAAAAACAAATTTGTCCCAAGTTTTGAAGATAGATTTGTCAAATTTTTGATGAAATTTAGAAATTATGACAGACATTTAGAAAAAATAAAATCATTTGATGCTTTTAATTTTCACAGGCAAGTAAAGAGAGTTTCTGACTCGATATAATTTATTGGTCGAAAGTAAAAGGCTATAAATTTACACGTCGCACAGCGTGACGGGCCTTCGGCGTCCAGCGACTTCTTAACGGTCGATGGTCAAATGGCGGTCTGCAAACTCGGTGTGAAAATTTATAAAGAAGTGAATGATATTAGGAATTGTGTTGCTTGTTGAATGTGAGGTGATCAAAGTGAGAGGGCAGACTGTAGCAAGGTAATTCATGTCTTCTATTGATTGTTGGCTTCAAGTGTGTAATAGCTTTTGCTTCAGTGAATGTTGTGTCTCGAGTGTTCGTCAGCTTAGCAATGAAATCGACCTGAAAATTCTCGATGCTACCTAGATCATTATGTTTATTTTTATTATGCTCATAGAGAGCGCTGGATGCAGTGAAATGCATCGCCTGACTCGGAAACTGGTCAACTATGATGCTTTTAATGCATTTAAACATAATGCGAAAGGTATGTATTATGTAGACCAGTGCGACAAAGTGCAATCATTGTCTGAGAGAGAGAATTGGGTTGCAATAAAACCATGTTCATTATTTTTTATCACTAAGCACCTGATTTTATTGTGATCACTTGGCAATCGTTATGATTACAAAGATGATCCCAAAGAGGTCCCAAAGATGATTTACCGGTATCTTACAGGTTTTCCATCCATACAACGAACGATGCAAGCAGATTCGCTACAATATATCCAAAATCACTCATATGACTTATTACAATTAAACACACAGAATCGCTTAGATCAACTCCATATGCAATCAATTTCGACCATCTATTTCATGCTGCATTATTGTAAACAAATTCACTTAATCACCATCTTAGATCGAACTGAGATTCGGTGTGTATTGTCGCAGAATGTGCCGTTATCCCATAATCCGTTACATAATACTGAGCGTTCTGGGAGTTTACATGCAGAATTTGGTAATATATCACCGGAGAAATTCTGCAACAAAACAGTGTTCATTTAATGCCCATTCTAAGGCACTAATTTAATTTATGACTGATGAGATCATTGCACCCCGCTGGCTATTTAGTCAGCATTATTACAGGCATGCGTAGCATTTTATAGGCTAGGTCTATATATGGGCGCATTGCGCAAATATATTCATTTCTAAGACGGAATTTTTCAAGAAATTCATTGCATGACTCGGGGACAGAGCTACATTACAATTACATGAGATTTCTGCTAATGAGTTCCGGTACATTCTTCTGATGAAAACAAAATTACTTAGAATTTATCACCTTGAAGCCGTAGAATATTCAATACCGTACTTCTTTGAATAAGAGACGCGTCTCTTTTTTTTCAGATCCCTGATTGATGCGTCTCTTATTCAGGGGCGTCTCTTATTTATCAAATGTTCAAGTTTTCATTCTTTCATTGGAAAAAGATGTCTTAGTTTTTTGCTGCTATTCTCTTAGGTAACCTTTGCATTCCTCACTTAGGCCTATGTCATGGGCAAATTTCGTCAGTAATTTTTCTTACATATTTACGCTTTATCATAATTCAGATATTTTGGAAATGAAAGGAGTTTTATGGTTTGTAGTAACGTATCTTGTAGACTCATCTAATACATTCATATACCAGTACATGTTGGCCACTATACATGTAGAATAGATCTGAATTTACCGAAACGAAAATACTGATAATCAAGTAGTATTTACAGCAAAAGTTACCCACCGGTACATGACTCCAAATGCAAAGGAAGCTACCGTATAATGCCTCCTTAAATGGTAGATGAAGTAACCTTAAGTAGGCCTGCATGTACGTATGTACAACATGCATGTACTGCATGTACAACAACAAGAAGCCTTGTATATTATACAATATTGGTCATGATTCCCGGTATTTACTAATAGTCTGACTTATTTCACTAAGATAAGTAGGCCTAATAATCGCTCAGGCGGATGTAGCTACCACATTACAATGGCCTGCATGTAATATGTCTGTAGCAGTCTATTTTTTGTACATGCGTCTCTTATTCAAGGGCGTCCCTTATTCAAGGGCGTCTCATATTCAAAGAAATACAGGATTAAATATTGCATCCACTGAATGTGCTATTCAGATACAGACTGCAATGATGGACAAATGCAAAGTTGACCTAATTTGGCAGTTGCACTGAAATTATATAACTTTCATCTTCCACTGAAATTATTTAAATTATGCGCTGTCAGAATATGTACTGCACATTTTGTGCCACTTACTGCGTCGTATCTCAATTTGAAGTTATACGCTCGTAACACAGAAAGTACTTAATTTAATTCCACTGACATGGATGCAAAATGAATTTATCTTTTCCCTTCCCTCATTTTTTGGATCTCATAAACTTAATCAGAAGCCTATTAATTCCACAGAATAACTTCATACTATTCAGAAAACACTTAAAAGCATAATTATGCTTACCATCATATATTCAATGACCTCATCACAACCCCGAATCTCTGATTATTTGTTGATTGCACACATTTAAAATCCTATTCTTAAAATCGTAGGTGCACACGGATATTCTCTCGTCACAAAATCAGCAGTGATCTTTCAGTAAGCCTACGAATCTTCAACTTACGGGTGACTGGTACATCGGAGGCTGCTGCATCATAACCGGTTTTGGTTCGATCGCTGTCATCGTGGTAGAATGGAAGATGAGTAATGCAGGGTGTGAGCTTGCAGCAAGTTAATTTGAAAGGAAGTTTTCAAGCACAACCACAAATTTCAACCAATAATGTGCCGTCCTTAATGAAACTTCAGACAATCTGAGCAGAACTGCTTAATGCGATACTTTCAATCTGCTTGAGTATGATGTCTGCAATAATTATGCAGAAAGCATCCAGCCGGACACGTAGGATTTTGCAAATGTATATTATCCTGACAAATCTGTGAAAAGCCCCTTTGAATCCGCTTGAATTGCATGACGTGAATTTAGGCCACCATTTATATTGAAAATACAGGTGGGAATATATCAATAGTAAATTCTGTGTCAATAACGAAACTATCTTCAAAAGACTATTTGAAATTAATGTAAATGGTACTGGAGTTGATAGTCTGTTTTAGTCAATTAAATTCTCAAAACTATTGATAGAATTGTCTAATTACGAATGCCTTCTTCTTCTTCATCCTACGTCCTCGCTTCGAGATCGAGGGTTGGCCGCGCTCATTGTCACGAGTCGCCTCCAAAGCGACCTGTTACTCACGTGTCAAGTCGAACTGACAAACGATTGTCCCGTCCAACGCACACATCCTGAATGCCAATTGATCCGTGGTCGGCCGTCGGTGCTTATGGTTATCTCCCCCCCCCCCCACGTTTTCAAATTTGTCTAAAAGCTGTAGAAATAAATCAATCGTCACAAAACTTTGAACACACGGAAGTAAGAATATTCCTTAGCCACACACCAAATTTTGGTCAAATCGACTTTTTGAATTAGGAGCGATAACTTGAAGTGCAGCGATGCCGGCAGCATGATCTGAATTGTCAGCGACCTTATCGTCTGAGCAGAAGGCACTTGAGGTCAACAAAGTCATTTCTCGACAACTCGTTAAGCGATGATGACCAGGCCACATCCCTCACATTAATATGCTTCTTAAAAATGTGTGCAAAGTAGTGGTCGTGGAAAGATTTCAAATGGCAGTGGATGAGACGAAGAGGGATAGAGAATAATGCACACACGAGTGGCCATGATGCGTCGAACAGACGAAGTCAGATCAAGTTGTTGACATCTCTACACTTTGCGTTATTGTCTGTAATGCAAGAAATACTTGTCTGATCTGCATAAAATTTTTTGTACATGTATGTGGGTAGAATATATGCTTAAGTACGCGTACTCGACGTTTGGTGACGATTGATTCATTTTTGCAGATTTTAGACAAGTTTGAAAACGTGGGGAGATAACCCATAAGTACCCGGCCGTCTTCCCACTCCTGACATAAAGCCGGTTATAATTGTCTACTCCAATGATGCTTCCCTACGTAAAGTATGACCTAAGTATTGAAGCTTTCTTTTCTTGGACAACAACAATTTTCTCTTGGTTCCGGTCATCTGTAGCACCGACGCATTTAATGGACAGCATGTGACGACAGTAGACCTGTAATACTCTTCTCAATGTCCGCATCTCGAATGCCTCCAGTCTCCTCTTGTCGTCTTTCAGCACAGTCCATCCCTCAGTCTCTTGTTTAGTGAGATCGAAATTGAGTGTGACCTCCAACTTCGGGCCAAATTGCAAATTGTTGCTGTGACGAATAAGCTCAGTCATTATTAAATAGGTCTAATTGTATCTCGCGTTCACCATTTTGTTTGAAAGTGATGACATAAAAAACAGTGTAGGCACTTAAAGTGACCTTTGCTATTTGTGATTTTCGTTGAAGACTGAGCACTATCGCGACATGAAACCCGTATACACTACCGAATTCATGGAGTCGTCCCATAATAGCGAATCCTATGATAGACAATTCCCAATGTAGCGAATTCTTATAATAGCAAATTCTCAATATAGAGAATGACAAAATAGTGAGTTCTTAGAGAAGATAAATTACATCATCTGAAATTAGACACATCATTAATTTACATGAGCATTATTCTTCAACAACTGAATCAGCACCCTCTTGTCAATCCAGAGTTCCTTGCCTAAATTGATGCTGCTACAAAGATCGGTTTTCAATTTTCATAACGATGAAATCTGTCTCAAGTCATAAGTTAAAACCGTTCAAAACTAATTTTTCTTGATAGGAAAGGTGATAGCAGTATAACACATTGATGATAACACATAAGACTATATTGCACTCATTTCTGATAAGTTTTGATGAACTCCCAATCAAATCATCTGATCACAATTCATTTCCCTAGATACATTAATATTCAATTGAATTCAATTATTTATCAAACACTTCAGAGTGTCCGGAGGTCTTCAAAGGAAAGTTAAATAACAATGGTGACATGTAAAGTGGTGAAAGAAAGAACAAGTCGAAGAATGAAGTCAACCAAATAACGAACATCTAACTTGTAGATATCAATTTCTTTATGACATAATGCTATAAGCATGAGAATTCGCAGACTGTGGCACTCGCTATTGTGGTATTTGCTATTTTAACTTTCACTACTTGGAGCAGTCGGGAGCAGTATTAACTGATGACATTTGCGAAATCTGTCCCATTCATTAGGCTGACATAATCATGTCAAAGGGTGCCGTGACCGAGGTGCTTTATCAAAGGAGTAACATGAGCAGAAAACAAAGCTTGTGTGTATTCTCAAGAAGGATGTCTGTGTCATTTTCCTTTTTCCAGTTATAATCGTAAATGAACTAAAATTTCTTGGGGGATGCATGGAACAAAGATTTGGAGTGCAACCAGACACGCGGGAACAATCTTTCGGTACGGGGGGATAAATTTTCTGGTTTTTACAAAACGACTTTTTAGGCTAGTACTACTCACTCTGGCGGAAGCCGCATTCGTCTTGGATGAAATTCTGAGATTTCTTTTTCTAATTCTTTTTTACATTCAAGCCGAATCTTGATATTTAGTTTTGACCTCAGTTTTAATCATTGCGGCCTCCCGCAATCTTGAGTTTGCTTCATCGTTGTCAAAAAACTAAATGACAAATAAGGAGTAAAACTCTCCAAAAAAAGCATGCGTTTCATAGCAACATGCATGTCGATCCACATTTTTTCATACCAGCATAGATGCAAATAAATTTTTAATTGTATTGCAGCCATTCTTATTGGCTTGTGTTTCGAGACGACTAATTCTGATTATTTCAATTGTTAGGAAACATGCATATATTTTCCGCCAATCCTTCCGTTTTGGCAATTTTTCAAAGCAGATTTTGTTTGTCATTATGCTGCACATGTATTGTATCACTCCATTGCCGTAGGCTATATGCTATATTATTGTGCTGTTGGATATTACACTCGCAGGTTTGAATAAGAGGACAATTCATTCTAGCTGCATTTTTGTGATTTAGTTGACTTCTAACGCGTATTTGACCTACATGTACATTACTGAAAAAATATTACTGTCAAAAGATTCCGATCACAATGATTCAATAATCACTAAAATGATCATTGAAGAAACTAAAGATTACTGATGTAGAAAGAAGTCGAATTGATATAGGGCCTACGAATCATGCACTCAAAATTATCATGCCTCATTTTCATTATACAGGTTCACTTGAGTATGCAATCTTTAATCGCAATGTAAGCTTACAACAACGATCACGGCATGAAGCATCAGCACAACCCCTAATTATACCATGTGTGATCAGAATTAATTTTGTAACATTTAAGTCCATTGTCATAATATTTTATTTACTTGCCTGAAATTGTAGGCGCTTTACAATGAGCTAATAATGGTGTCATTCATTATTTTTCAGTTTGTAACAGATTTTGTAATGCCTTTTATTAGAAACGCAGTTAGTTCAGGGGGAAGTGATATTAATATGAGCACGTACCGGTACCGCACAAGTCATTACAGATCAGTTCAAATCTGACCACAATCCTCTGAATGTCCCATTGAAAATATAGCGCCTATAGGCCTAGGTCTGCGTGCATCTGATTTTATATTCCAAAATAGGACCTAAATTAACATGCAATAAAACTTATAATTACGAACATACATGTATACAGTCTTTTGCAATCAAAATTAACACGAACGGATTTTTTTGAATGATTTCCTTCAATTTCTGGCAGGCTAGAAGACCAATGAGGTTTTGTGAATGTCGAAGTTGGCCTTTCAGCATCACACCTTTAAAAGCATTTGCTGAACAATTTGTAAACATGCTGATTAAACTCAACCAATCTTTCATGGACAGCATCTGAATGAAATTAGTGCTCTAGTCGCGCTGAAGTCATTGAAGTCCAGTGATAGGTTATATACAACAAAATTCAAATTTCCAAATTTTACGGAAAAGGCTTTCGAATTGCTCCTTCCTTTCATTTTTCTCCACTACACCGTTAGCGTGGTAAGGGGGATAGATTTTAAATGCTGAAAGTACGACTCGTTGACCTCGGTCAAATACGCACAAAATTCCTGTGATATAGTAAGAAATGAAGATTTCCATTTGCATTCAGGGTTGGCTTTTTGCCGGCTAAAACTGGTTTTTGCCACTAAGTGGTGAAAACCGGCAAAAACTAAAATTCCGAAAAATCAGTCTATTTCTTCACGAAATGATCGACAGCAAGTTAGGGTTTGAGCATTATGATGCATGCAGGTTTGCAGTTTGCAACTATTATCTTCCAAAACATGACATTCATTCTGTGATAGAACCACATGGTGTGTTTTTATTGCGAACGACATACGATGTTGTCTTTTGTTTACGATTGCTCTGCCCTTTCCTTGTGATTTACGAACAAATGCAGACTTAAGCACTGGAAAATCTCAGCTCCAAATCAAGCAATGTGCAACAGTCACTTAGAATGCATTTCTGCTTTTTTAGAAATATACTAAATGCACTAATGCTTGTGACTGGAGCAGAAAATCATAATTTGCAAGAACAAAAAATAAATTAAATAACATAGTTCGCAGCAGAAATCTTGATGAATTGAGGTATAGTGTATGTCTGAACACTTTCACTTATAATCTCACCAAAAGAACATTTCCAGTAAGCAGCAAAATTAATCTTGTACATAGAATCTGAGAGCGACCAACAATTGTGACATTATTGCGATATTCAAGTTTATTTAAAGTTCTTGAAATTTCCATACTTGGAATAAAATTCGGCATTTAATTCATTTAACATCACCTTATCCTCTAAATATGTAAAGGCAAATTATCATGACATGAAAAATGTTGAAGGGCAAAATTTTTAATCTAGTCCTTCTGGGAGAGCAGGAAAAATTTCATAGTAATATTCGTGTAATCACAATGGGTATGGGACATTTGCCACAGATTTAGAAGACAATCTATTGAGATCAGCAGGGAGGTTAATCGTAGAAATCCGAGGCCAGATTTCTACATTTTCTTGCCCTTCTAGTTTCTAACATGGAATGCCTGTTTTCGATCTTTTACATAGAGCCAAGTGATTTCCTTCCAGCATGGACGTCTGTTGCATCTTGCAATGAATGAAAATTGTAAAGCAACAAAATGCGTGCACGCTTAGAATGCACAACAGCTTCATAACAACATTTTTTACAACAATTCATATTCTAACACCTATACTTGGAACATATTCTTGATTGAAATATGATATTGACAAGGTTTGAATTGTAAAAATACAGGCCTAAATGTTTGTCGAATGATGAAAAAGTAAAATGAACTTATTGCGACTACAGTTCATCAATAAAATGAGTAGTGACGATGATCCCTTAGTACCCAAAAAACTTAAGCATAATGCTGAAAAAATAGTTTTAGCCAATTTTTGCCAGTTTTAACCAAAAAATGGTGACAAAAGCTAGTGGTTTTTACCAGGTACTAAAAACCAGAGTGGTTTTACCGGCCAACCCTGTTAAAATTAAGCCTACCAAAAGTTGGAAAATCATTTTGGCAAAGCAAGAAAAAACAACTCCCTTTGGTTTTACGGTCGAGATAATTCTATTAAGCTATTGAAGCTACAAAGACGGTACTTCGGCGTCCTGTGACTTCAATGATTAATAGAGCTAGATGGAAGGTCCAGTTCCACAATCAATAAAAAATCGTTGCACAGCCCAAAAATTCTTTTATCTTTTGTATTTTCTCATCCAATTTAATCATAAGCTAATAACTACGTACTGAACTGATTCACTTGGTCAGTCGAGACACTTGGTAACGGGAACATTGTGGTCTGCCTAATTAAATGAAGTAATTAGTGATCGCTTGCTTTGTCACTTCTACGGTGTCATTTCAGACATCATGTTGGCACTTGTGTCGCTAACTGTCTTCATTGAAGACCTTTTCATGTCGTTCTATTTTATCGGAAGCAATCGTCAGGATTGCCACGGTGTGAAGAAAATGCTATTGTCTGTTGTCAGCAGGCGTAGACTGCAGACGTGACTATCTTTTGTTTGATCCGAGATTTGAAATCTTCTGTGACCTCCAGTGAGGGAAATGATGACTCACCCAATGACTGATTATGGGAATAGTACAAATTTGAAGTTTGCCAGTGAGCGGATGGACCGATTTTGATAAAACTCACATATTTTTGGAGAAGTTGTGTGCAGTTGACCGTCAAAAACATTGGGTACTTGTGGGTTATCTCCCCTCCACGTTTTCCAATTTGTCTACAATCTGTAGAAATGAATCAATCATCACAAAACTTCAGAGACACGTATTTCAGTATATTTTCTACACACATGCAGATTTTTATGCAAATCGGACAAGCAATTTTGAATTAGAGACGATGACGTGAAGTGCAGCGATGTCAGCAGCTTGGATAGAAAATATGCTTAAGTATATCTACCTGAGGTTTGGTAATGATTGATTCATTTTTGCTGATTTAAGACAAATTTGAGAACGTGGGGGATAGCCCATAAGTACCAAACATTGTTTTATCCAACAGATAGGGCAATTCTGCCATTTTTGGCATTTTTGGTGAAACTTATTAGTACTGCATCTCTTTGTACATTCAACGAATCCTAAAATCTTTGCGTCATGATGAAGCTGAATAACAGCTCACACTGTCTATTAATTTTCATTAGAATATTCTGTCGTCTTCATGTTAAAATCCTGCATCAAAGAAAACTCTTAATTTTCTTTCGGAAAGCTTACTAACCACAACTGACCCCTTAAAAAAATAAAAAATTCATGTCAAAATGATCTATGGAACATAGGGTTTCATATGGTACATCATTTATTAAAATTGAACCATGACTTCAACATGAAAATTGCATTTGAAAATAGGTTAACTTTTTTGTGCAATTATTTATGAAGCGGTCTGTACATGTACTCTCAATTTATTCGCACGATTTGAGTTACTTTGTAATTTTCATTTTGCAAATACGTCTATTGCATTGTGTACGTATACTGCATTGTACATGTAGGTACATTGCAATTGCCATGAACGAGAAAGAAGTGCTATTAATATTGGCAGTACTAATATGCAGTACTAAAAAAAGATATTTCACTTATAAATGGCTAGACAGGAAAAAGACGTATACAACGTAATATACGTATTATACAACGCAATCAGATGAATTGTATGAACTTTTGAAATTATTTGCAAGCGAGCAATAAAACTTCCTTTTTATTGCCTCTTTTTCGCAAAACATCTGAAACAGTACAATATTAGTGTTCTAACATTCTACTCTTTCAGAAGTACATTTGTAAATGATGAGTACTGTTGATACACAATTATTTCATCTTAACTCTGTTGCATTTGTAGCTATTTATTATATTTGAAGAGCACCATAGAGTAAGCATAGTAGGTAGAGTAGCAACTCGGTATTAATCAAATCCACAATGTGTATGCAGTTTCGATCGATCTAAATGAGCTCAAGTTGTGACCCAATGCCACATGTGAGACATACAAATTTTTACAGTTTTGAAGAAGTTGCCACGAAATTGACTGATCATGATAGCAAAACAAAAGAAAGAAAAGTGTTTGACAAATCCTCTGTGCTATGATGAACTTTGAGGCAATGTTCACTAAACTAGCTTCGATGAGTTATTTTCTTGATTATTGATTGATTATTTGCTTGATTGCTTGATGAGAATATTTTCTTGAGTTAGATTTGTCAGTTAAACTACCGGTACTGAAAGAGAAAATTATCACAATCAAAGACAGTGATCATAATTGACTTAAGGATGTACATGGGTCCACAATAATATTCAGATTCAGACAAGAAAATCTTCCTCCTCCTTCATCGGATTAGTCGTCGAAACGAGTTGCCGCTTTCCTGCTCACGAATTTTCGCCAACGTCCACGATCTTGCGCTTATCGCATGCAGTCCGCTATTGACATTCCTGTCGTCTGTCGAATGCCGTCTGACCAGCCCGTCTTGCATCGCACACATCCACATTTGCCGTAAACCATTCTCGTTAGGTCTTTCTCCAATCCTTGTTTCCTTACTAGATGTCCAAAGTAACGAAGTCTGCTTTCATTTATCCCCCGCCAGCATCAATGACATCACCGAGGTAACGAAAAGTATTCACTACTTCGCAGCTTTCATCATCAACCGTGAAAAGATAATCGTCTCCAAATAATGGCCTCTGGTCGGTCATCAATTCTCCTTTACACCGGCACCACACGAATGTAGCTGCTGCGGATGACAGGCTGCCCACAATGCCACTGCAACGATTGTAAGCCCAAAACTGGTATCTTGTGCACCTGATAGAATTGGAACTCACACCTTTGCGGCACACTGCACATGGGTCATGGCCAGAAGGTTCTGTCTCGCCCATACCAGGGTGTGATAGTATGATCTTTATCTTACTGAAACTCACTATTAGGCCTTTACTGTGAAGAGCGCCTCTCCAAGATGAGAGCTTGCGGGCAAGCTCTTCCTCACTATCTGCCACCAGGAGGAGATCATCAGCAAAGAGAGCCTCTCAAGGTAGGTCAGTTCTCACGTTCTTTGTAACGGCTTCTATCACATACGCGAACAGAAGGGGTCTTAGGACCGATCCTTGCTGAACGCCTGCACTTACATTGAACTCCTTGCTGTCACCGGAATTCCAGCTCACCACCGATTTTGCGCCGTCAAATAAAGTCATGATCGCTCTCACCAACCATTCGCAAACCACGAGACTGCGTAAAGTCCAGCTCACAACAGGGTGAGGAACACGATCGAAGGCCTTCTCGAGGTCGACAAAGGCCAGGTACAAGCTTCTCTTTTTTTCAAGGTACCTTTTTTGGATCTGACGGATCAAAAATATTGCGTCAGTGGTTCCTCTACCAGGCATGAACCCAAATTGCATTTGATCAATGGTGACAGTCTCACGAATTTTCTGTTCCAACGTGTGTTCGAATATCTTCAATACTTGGTCCATGAGTTTGATGGCTCTATATGAATTGAATGATTGAGGATCGCTTTTGCTTTGCCTTTGAATAATGGAATGATGACGCTGTCTGTCGAAATCCTAATTAAGCATATCTCTTCTTCCTGACATACCTTACTGACAGGACGGCAGAAGACGATGAAAGGGGCACCAAACCAGAAGGGCACATTTTATGCCTGAGTTCTTCGACCATAGTATAACTGTGGAATATATTCTAATATGCTGCTGACATTGAAAAGAGAATTTAGGTGTGCGTAGATACATGAATTCATGTGACATATCAGACCACACTTCTTCTAAATTTTCCATTATATATTGACTTGTCGAGGACACATCCGCTATCATAGACAAATGATTTAATTCTGCTTTTTTTGTTTGTCTGCTTTATTCATTGTTTGTCAAGTGTGACATAATTACCTCAATCCCACGCTTTGCGTCATCGTTTTCACTTGAGTGCATTAATTGTGCTTAACCGTGAAAAAGAAAAATACGGCTTGTAATAAAATCGAATAGCTAAAAGTATTTACATGGCAAACGTTTCGCAAACTAAGTCCTTCTTTTTAATGCACTGAGGCAGTGTCGCGAAAGGTTTTCCGTGTAAATACTTTTAGCTATTCGATTTTATTACAAGCCGTTACCATGTTACTAGTAGAACTATGAGAAAAGATGAGCCACACCCATATCCGTTGATCAGGAAAATATATATATAAATTAGTATCATCACATGGTGTCCTAACATAAGCTATGAAAAATAGCCATGTTTTGTTTTTATTAAGATAAAATTTTAAGTTGCAGGGGAAAAAGAATTTTTCATCAAAATAAGTAATTTCGTCATACATATATCTATGATTGCACTAATTCCTTGTGCAGGATGCATTCGCAACTCTTCGTGCATGTTTTGACTCACAGGATAAATTTGAATTCATATTTTTACTTTTTTCAGAAAGGTTGGGATGGGGCAGGTTGACCCATGGCTCGTCATACCCATGTGCAATGAATGTACAATTTCTCAAATTGATCACATAAGCCTACATGTTGATTTTATCTTGCTCAATCTAACTATTCCATTGCGAGATTCCTACTATTTGTAAATCAAGCTTAAATGATGGCTTAAATTAACATCCTTAAACATCAGCGCAGGATTTTGTAAGTGGGATTCATCCCTTCACCAGAGATATATTCACTGATGCAGATTATGCGACTGCCTTTCCCACGAAACTACCACGGCAACCAACACTCTGAGAGTTTCGTCTGTTTCGGCGGATGTAGAAAATGCTGAATTCAGTCGTTCCACCTATACAAAAGTAGGATTACTGTTTGGAGCAAATGTTGGTGTATCGCCAACTTTCCCAACACTTTTTGAAGGAACACGCTGGAACATTTGTTCATCTGTCTCAGCATTTCTGGCAATTTATGGTTCAGAAATCTTAGTTTTCCTCTAAACTTCAGTAGGCCTACAACAAAAGTGCGATTTCAAAGTGTTCTGCGAGCTCCTGTCGTGCTGGGGAGTCATTAAGGGCCTTTGCACTGCCTTTTCTGCGACCAGATGTCTTGAAGATTCTGGCATTGGCTTTGATAATTGGACAGACATCAGATGGTGAAGCGTATCCTGGTTGACTTGAAACTACACTGTAAATCGCTCAATACCAATCACATACGAAAGTAAATGGCCATTCGTATGAAAAACATACCAGATTTCTTTATATATACCAGAATCTCGTATCAAATGTTGGTTTCAAATTGTATGTAAACTTGGTATGTGTTTGTATGTAATTTTCGTATCCAGCGATTTACAGTGTAGGATATGTCAATATGCACATGTAGCCTAGATTATTCAAATTAACGCAAGCATTGTTTGTTTGAATATGGCAGCGACGTTGCCGAAAGGCACTGCACTGGATGGTTCTGAATTTCACCAATACTCAGGGCTGACATCTATCCCTAATAATTACAGAGGGTTAAATTATATAAAATCAACGCATAGCATGATACGCCGTATATGAACTGCACCAAAACCGTATCATGCAGTCAACGATTTTTGCGCAAGTCACACAGAGTACAGGGCTGAGCGAATATTTTGAAATCGAAACTCGAATATTCGCTGATGTAAAACTCGAGTTTCATTCAATACTCGAGTTGTGCAATGTCAAACATACAATGACGATCTGCTTAATAAGTCCCTGCAATGAAATTATTCAGTTAATGTATTATTGTATCTATGAGAAGGGTGCAAAGGTGCATGCTGCCTATTGCCTACTCTATTCATTTCGTTATAAAATCGACGAATTGAAAAGTCTCCTGAACCAACTTGCAGCTGCATTCGATAGCGCACCGTAGACAATCAGCCAACATAGATATTTAAATTTCATTAAATTGCCAAAGCTTTTGTTTCTACTATCAAGACGGCCTTGCTCAAGAAAAGATAATGTGTTCGAGTCGGCTGCAGGTGAATGCAAATGCATGCCCAATGATTTTCCAGCTGTTCTCCACTTTTTTCCCTTTCAATATGCCAATAGGATCGATTTTTTTCAGATACTCAAATAGGCTGATAGTAAACAATACAACTTGAATTTCACTCTCGATTCACTCGACTTTTGATTGAAAATCGACTTTCGACCAAGGCACAAATACAAAGCCAAATAAAGCCATGCACAACAGCGGAAAAAGTCTGATCTGCATTTCGTGGCCGCAAGTATATTCTCGCTGTTGAAGAAAATTTATTGATTCATCAACTCACCCTCACTTTCGCATGCTCGTGCAATCCCGATCGGTTGAAGTGGTACTTACTTTTTAGGTTGCTGCACGTCTCATAATTGTCCGTGAAAAAATTGCCACACGTGTATGCCGCATTAAGTTCTGTCGCAGCAGTTAGCACTCCATGGAATTGATCTAGAGTAATTTCGCTCTATTTGACGACTTCATATCAAGTCATTTCTCTTTTGTTACTATCATATCGTTCTTTGTAAGCGAGTTACGACTAAAGTAAGACGTGTGTAGTAGGTGTCTCATTGAATAATTACTGATCTCTGATCAAGAAAGACTAGAAAATAATAATCTTCATTTCGGCTTTATTCTTCCTGCTCTGATGTACACTGATAGTGTAAATCTCTATTCTGGCATCCCGACCGAGTTTCTGCGGTGAACGAGATCGAAGATGAGACATTCATAGAATGATGTATTTACACCCTCTGAACACTACGAATCTGCTCGTGAGCCGAACTCTGCATTGTTCCTCCTCTTGTCAGACAGATCAAAAGGAAACATATGTAAATGTTCATATTGACATATTTTGACTTAAAGACGCCAAAATTTATGGCTCTAAACTCAGTACTTTGTCACTTTGTCAGAGCTAATAGCCTATAGAGCATTTCATTTAAACAAAAGGCTTAGATGTGCTTCCCATTTGATTAACATGTGGTTTTCTTTGATCCTGTCTGACAAGAAGGGCAACCATGTAGAGCTAGGCAGAAGCGCAAATTCGCAGAAGGCATGGGGTGTCAATGATTCTGTTAAGTCTTATTTTCGGTCTCCTTCCCTGCAGAAGCTCTTTCTGGCTGTCTGAAAGTCATAACCAAGAACACGCGTCGTCATGGACGGACATCGACTGATCAGATCAAACGTCATCCATTGTGTAAATGATCATATAGGATGAAGCGCTGCATACTTCCTCATTTCAGCAGATAGCACTTTCTTCAAAACATATCGATTCTGGAGGCCACCAGCATGCACTTGTCAGATTTCAAGTCTACAGAAGACCGAGTGACCAAACCACAGCAAAAACAAATTGCACGCTGTGCTTTTAGATTGACGCTGAAGCTATTTTTCAAAAGCAAATTGTCGACACTAGCGTCAATTTCTGAAATTAACGGCGACATTGACGGTCGTAAGATCGTTTAAGGTGTCAATTGACGCCGTCAAATTGATGGGGATAATGTACCCATGTACCCAATGTACTTTTGATTACCTCATGATGACTTACAATTCTACACTCGAGGGCTGTATGATAAAATTCTTAAATGAAACAATTCCTCATTTACAGCTTCCATTTATAAGTTTATATTTCATTTTAAATTTGCTTATCAATCACACTGCGTACTGTTAACATTAATCAGTAACCTGTAAAAGCAATTTTTATTGAGTGAATGGTTGAAAAATCGTTGGAGCATTAAATCGCTCGGACAAAGCTTTATGGACAATACTTGCAAAAACATAGGGAAATATCAAATCACTTAGCAAATGGCACTTGAAAATATTTCGGATGCTCTAGTTGTTTTAGAAATGTTCTTGTTAGAAATGTTAGTTGTTCTAGAAATAGAATAATTTAATGTTGGTGCATCTTCTGCTGAAAAATGGGAAAATACCTGAATGGCTGTCATTTAATCTGTTATCATTCAATGATCAACAGACCTACTTTACGTCACTTAACATCGACAAAATTCAATTTAAATTAAATTACTGCATCTCTCCACCCCCTGCTACACACATGCAGCCATGCTCAGAGTAAATTTGAGATTTGCAATTATTTATTACCTAATATGCTAATTGCATATCACGAACTATTTTAATATCATTATGTTACCAACAGCGATACTTTTAAAGAACATGCAGTTAGTCTAACATGCTTTCCCTATACTTTTAACATCGACTATTTTAAAGAATTCACTTTTTTGATGTTGTGATGAATAAGAACATGCACGTTTAATAAAACTAACAGTGAAAACACGATATTATGCAAAAATATATATATATGTTACAGACTTGTCATGATGAAGCGTTTACAATTGAAATCTTCATTTGATGTTTTACAAAAATAAACAAATGCATTAAGTGTGGAAAGTAAACGAATTAAACAATATTCATGAGAGAAAAAAACATGAGTCTTAAATCGCTTAGAAACTGCAAGGGCGTCTGACTTCTAGTGATCAATTGAATACTCGTATGATATTTTATTGCAATAAGTCAACATATCTGATAAACTGGAGATGAGTTCTCACACTGCTTTATCCATTTATTTTTTAAAATATAAAGCTTTATAGGTAAAATTACGTGTATCTACTGGCAGACGTTATAAACAGACAGACAAATGTGATGACGACAGCACAAATGTGGTGTGGTTCTTAAATGCAGTTGTTCGATTCGCTCACTTAGCAGCAGGCATCCGTCAACCATCTAGTTCGTGCTAGCTGCTCAGACCATGATTCTTAGTCCTGATAATGTACCACCAAGCTTCCGTAATGCTGCTGTCAATAGATGAACTGGGCTTGCTAACAATCATGAGGCTAAAATCCTTCATATTATATATAGTCATAGTGCATGCTCGGAAGAGACAATGTCATCAGTAGCGGTTTTTAAATTGCTTGCATATTCTTTCTGACGGGGGAGAATTGAATTGAGCTAATTGATATACTGCATGATGTTTCCCATTATAAAGGTATTAGCTCAATCTTTGTTAGGTTTGCTCACTAAGGTCACCGGAGATCATACTTATTAAAACGGGAATTATTTTTTATTACAACCCCAGAGAAAAGTTGCCTTGTCTGCATGCTTGGGTTCCACACGCAAATGAATCTATCTCAGTGATTACAGCTATCACTGATGTAATCTGCGATCGTTCTGACTGCGTTGAACAGCATGTCTGTTAGGCCGGAGGCACACAGAATGTCATAAGTTGAAAGCCATAAGCCGTCGTTCATAAGTCGCGTTACGATCCTCCATAAGCCTCAAGCCATAAGTCATTTCGGCCATGTTTTCTCTCATGACAGATCATGCAAGCAGGCAGAAGATGAAAATACATCATATTTTTCTAATGTTTGTGAGAGCACAAAGAATGACTTGTTGTATCACGTCGATTCTATTGAAGATCCTCGCCCAAGAATTCTCAACCGGGTGATGGCTTATGGCTTTTCCTGTGTGCCTTCTTAATCAAAGGCGGCCAATTATGACTTATGGCTTATGACTTATTCTGTATGCCAACTCTCATTGAAACTTAAGTGCGGCTTAACTTAACTCTATTTGTGGCTTGCGGCTTATGTCTAATCGTGTGTCTGTCTCCGGTATTACATGTGGGACCAAGAATCAAAGTCAGAACAGAAAACACGAGCTAGTTGATTAAGAATGCCTGCTGCTAAGTGATCGAATTGATCACATCCACAGAGATAGATTTATGTGCGTGTGGGTTAGTTCATAGAGCAAGCATATTAGGTAGCAACTAATTATTATATTAGCAACTCAGCATCAATTAAATCCACTTTATGTATACTGTTTCGATTTTATTAAATGAACTCGAATGAGACTCAGCATCACATGTGAGATATGCAAATTGTTATACTTAGAGAAATCTTGGATTTGACTGATCGTGATAGCAAAACAGAAGGAATAATAGCATTTTACAAATCCTCTGTGTCATGTAAGGTATGGAGAGGTAACATAGTTTGTTAAATTAACACTCCGATGGTTACTATCACTTTGATACCTTGTTAATAATTATAAGAGCACTTTCTTAATTGAGGGTGATCATATGACAAGCTATAACCTGTCACTGGTAGAGCAAAATATACTGACCACTGACCATTATCACAATAAAGTTAAAGATGTAAGTGGGTCGGTATTACAATATTCAGATGTGACTGAATCATGAAATTAATTATACCGATGAAAATGGAATCAAAAACTTGAAATTTCAGCCAAGAAAGCACAAAAAGATGTCGACGTTTTCATGAAGACATTGCATATAATGCAGCTCATGAATTTCCTTTGATAATCAGCTTAATTTCCGTTTAATTAATATGCTTGTTAGCAAATGTTAATTCCTTTTGATATTCAATGTGCTTCATACTACTTACAAGGGGCGTCATCTCGGTAGTATATAAATACAAGAATAATTTGAAAAATAGCTTTTTAAAAACTGCTCAAATAATTTTTTGGACCGCAGGACCGTAATCTCCGCAAAAAACTGAATCTCTTCATATAAAATTTTTTACTGTGTACAGATACTTGTTTGAGTCGACACTCTACCTACATATACCTACTCTATGAGTTATTCTAGAGCGGACGTAATCCTATCCCAGCCACTGTATGCAATGGTAGCAAGCGATGGAAATTGACACAGATGTTCGTCTCTCTTTGGCTTGTGTAACTGGCCAAGCGCACGCATTGCAGACGAAGCTCTTATCAGAGAACTCACGAACTTCAACGATCACATTGCGGACAGGACTGTCAGGTGAAAAGTATGAATCTTTGACTCAATTTTTCTCCTTGATAAATTCGTCAAGTGGGAAACCATTCACTGATTGTGTACGTTAAATGTGGTGTCAATGTTCTCGTTCGTCAGAATTCAAGCTTGAATTTGCATACGTTTCGTAGAAAATTAATCTTCTTGCCCCTCGAGACCAGTTCTTGCCGTGACCATTAGTATTGAGAAAAGTCATCTCTATACCCAAACACGCAGACAAGGCAATTTATCTCTGTGACCACACCACATTTGTGCTATCTTTACTTGTTTTGACTAACACTGAGGCTGTGACAGAGTCACGAAGCGTCTGCCTGTGTATAACTGCAGATTTACCAATTTTTATATTAAAAGACAAGTGGACAATGCAGTGAGAGAGACGACTTTTCACTCAACTACAATGAATAAGCAAATGTACATGTACCTCACGGAAAATCAGAAAACCTATAAAATGCTTCATTTGGTCAGATAAAGTTATCCAGAATTTTGCTGAAAATTTGAATGCAAATGTACACTATAACCAAACAATTTAGAGAAGCATCATTGCCTTATTCTCAGGATGAAATTTGAAACTTTCCATGATAAATATACAATATATACAAAATATGTCTACAATATACACTGCACGTGTATATGCAAGCAAAAAAGGATCCCATGTAAGTAAAAGCAATAATTGTTAAGTTAAAATACTGACCAGATTACGTCGTGAGAGCTTGTTGTGGTAGTCTATTTGGACAAGAAATGATATGACCAGCAACTTTCGCTCTCTATCCGAATTACCGCTACCTAGCGATCAGCATAAAAATAGAGGAGAATCAATGAAATGATATTTTACCAATGTAAACTTTTCACACTCTGTCCATTCGCCTCTATATAAATATTCACGCACATATAAAGTAATTATTAGGGCTCGGATTATAACTATTTAAGAAAAATTAAACTCGCTTGTGATAGAAAGCTATGTTTATTTGGTGTTTTAGACATTCTATATAATTCATTTAAAAATTTCCCATTCATTGATATATTGGTGTGTCTTTATATTATATTTAAAAATATCTCATTTGATATACAGTTTTATTTATATCTCATTTGATATGTAGTTTACACGTAAGCCTACCGCATAGAACTTAACGTTTGATCTGACATTTGTTTGAACTCATGTCTCAAGGAAGCACATTGAACACTACTACAAGGTCACTGCAGCTGTGAATTATACAAACACTTTCTGAATGTCAACCTACAATATCCAATTTCAAGTGTTGCGTTCGCCATTCAAGAAACGCAACTTTGGGGGTGAAGTTTTTGATGCTTGACACGGATATGTTTATGAAATGGAAACAGCTTTTTTCACTTTGACGGATTTCTAAATATTTTCGAGCAGGCACGTTTAATGTGGCGATAGTAACTACACATGTATTTCAATTTGAAAAAAAACACTAGAAATCTGGTCTTGCTGTCATTTGTGACTTGGATTCCTTAAACATTCAAACAATGCATCTTTGCTGCTGATATTAAAATCCGAGCCCTGGTTATGAAGTAATTGGAAATAAAGAGCAATCCGTCCATATTATGCATGTGCATGTAAGTGCATCTCACGAATACTCCTTCAGTTCCAGCAGCACAGAATACCTGAAATTGATCCATTGAAATCAGGAGTAAGTTACTGACAAAATCGTTCCAATGAAAGATACAAGTGCGGCAGAAATACTCAGCAGAATGATCACAATATTGACAAGCCTTTGTTTAATGCTCAATTCAAACCACTCCAAACGCAATGAGAGTGCACAAGGGAAGATAAACACAAGCATGAACGAGGCGATGGATCCTGAAATTGGAAGGCGTTTGGTTGTGAAGTATTTTCATATTTATTTGATATCATTTGAATCATAAAATCATGAAATCAATTGAATTTAATCGTTATTCATAAGCGTGTACGTCTACAAGCAGAGGAAAAATGACAAAGACTCGTTTTCAACCATTCGATGGCAACACTTTTGACATAAAAAGCTTGCGCTGAAAGTGACACTTATTCACAGATGTTGTTTTTCATGGAAGTACTAGTCCCTTACGAACACTACTGAATATCTCACAATTCAATGCCTCTGACTTGGTCGAAGCGATGTTTCTATGCGCCTTGCTCAAGACTCCACTATGAAAAATGGTTTGCCGGCTGGGGCAAATGATGCCAATCTCATCAAGTTGAATTCGCTCGATTTTAAAATATACAGCCTAAAGAAAGCTTTTATGGTACTAAGAATAAGAAATATTCTAAAAATTTGCGGACTACCAGTTCGGTATTTCACTAATCTGATACTTTTGATGATAATGAAACAGATTTTACCGCAAAAATTGTTTGCAATGACAATGAAGCATCTTAAGACTTTCTTCAAGTCATCAGATGCTTTTTGCTATTTTAACATTATCTTTTTGTATCAAAATATGAATGTTATTGCATTTTGCATTTTTCGACGGCATAAGTCTCTAGTTTCCGTGTTATGAGGAGTACGCGTCATACCGCTGTGGAATAGAAAGCCGGAGTAATTATTTCCCTAATATGAGTGACAGCGACATGTGGATAATTAATTGGGAGTCTGCAGTCCGAGAATTAATAGAAGATGATTAGAATCAAATACTTTTAGATTTTCATTGGTGTCTGTTTTCCTTACTTTTATATTATCTCTACACTTCATGATTGATCGCTTTCATTCTTTTAATAACAACAGGGGCCTGCGCGGCATCAATTAATAGTCTGGAGTCTGAGAAATTTAAACATTGTGAAACGAAAGTGGTCAAAGAATTTGACAGAAGTGTGCATGTTCCATGTTTTTTGCTCCATTTTATCGCTGCATCAGAGCTGACCACTTTCTTTCCACATCGATAATTTCTTCCACTTCACTATGTGATCAATTTTTTAGGAGCGATAAAGTCTCGCACTTTTCCTTTGGTGTCAATTATCTATCTTCTCACTTATTTGTGTGTAATTTTATATGTATTATGGCTTTCATCAGTCCAAGAACTCTCTTTAAAGATCGCCCTCCAGAATTAAGTACATTATCTTGCATCTTACTGTGCAGTACGGAGCTTTTTACTTTTGTCGGCACTCAAGAAATTGAGTCGGTTATTCGGAGACAGAGGCCTGTAAATACTCGAAGGGCTAATACATTCGCAACCCACGTTTACGACGAGTGGGTTGCTGCCCGAAATTCGGCTTTCCCAAACGATCCCTTCCCTACTCTGCCTCAACTTCCTGACGTGCCCATAAAGAAGTTAAACAATGTTTTGAGCCATTTTGTGTTCGAAATCCGGAGACGCGACGGCAATGACTATCCTCCAAATAACATTCATGGTATCATGTGTGGAATCATGAGATATTTACGTGATGACTATATGAGACCAGACCTCAACTTCTTCGATAAAACTCATGATCAATTTCATTATCTTCGTCAATCAATTGATTCTAGAATGTCACAATTAACAGAAATAGGAGTTGGACTTCACAAGATACAAGCTTCTCCGGTGGACCCTTGTGATGAAAGATTATGGAACTCTGGCGCTTTCTCCACAACTTCGTCGGATGGATTAATTGCTGCTGTTTACTTTTACGTATGCAAAGTATACGGTCTTCGTTCTCGTGACGAGCATCGTCACTTGGCGATAGAACAGTTCACCTTTGACGAGGACAATACCGGGAAATTTGTAAAATTTGATGGGAAAACTTCAAAAACATTCTCTGGTGGCCTTGAGCATCGTCGTATTCAACATAAATCAATAAAGCATTACGACAACACGTCTACCCACTCCAACTACAAATTATTGAAAGTTTACATCGATTCCCTACGACAATGTGACATTCGCAGTGGTCCATTCTATCGCCGGCCCTTGATGACCATTGGAAACAAGGTGAGATTTTCTTGTGTGCCGGTTGGTGCCAACACTATCTCCAGATTGTTGCCAAATACGGCTAAGAAAGCAGGTCTTAAAGGAAATATCACCGGCCACTCAGGGAAAGTGACATGCGCCACATCATTGATGAACAATTAATAATGGAAAGAACAGGTCATCGCAGCAGTGCTTTTAGAGCTTACAAGCGAACGTCATCAGCCCAAGAGAGGGACATTAATCAGATTCTTGATGACGAACCAAGAAGAAAAACTGCCAATCCGGCTGCTGCTTTCTCTGCCAGCAAACAAATAGATGTCAGTGTTGTAGTAACAACTGAGTGCCACTTTATGTCAAGATGCTTGTTGCAAGATGCATAAATAATAGGTGGAAGGAGAGAAAGGCGGTGATAGAATATCAGTGCTATGCATGGTCTGTTTTTCCGGGGAGTAATCGCAATCAATCATAGAGAAGCCGCCCGGAATCTATGGTGGAAAAAAGTACAGTGTAGCACTTGCAATTAAGTAAATGCAAAGTAATTGACATGTAACTGAAGAAAAATGGAGTAATTTGTAATTGTACATAATTACATTTCATGGGTAATTGACACGTCTGGATATTAGAGTTCGGGGCATTTACAGCAGTGCGGTTTGGAATTTCAGTGATGCAGTCTGCAATATGGATGTGAGAATTTCTCGAAGAATTAAAGCCATTCTATATTTTTCTATGGTTACCTACTTCATGAGCATTGTGTCTTCCTTCCTCGATAACTTAAAACGCGAATGATGCCCTTGAACAAACAATTTTTCTGTTGCCTGTACTTGGCTTTGGGCGAGAAAGGTCGACTCTTGGACCACCCTGACTTTGCGACTTTTGGACATTTACCACCTATGTACAAGTAAACTATTTGCTCTGCTTCGTTACACATTCTGCGTCAACATTCTGAATTCAATTCAGGCATTCAGAAAGTCTACAATGTTTCCAGAAAAAAATATATATAACCCTTTTGACGCGAGGTGAGTTCCACAACAAAATAATGAGATATTGAGTCTTTGTGATAATGAAATAATGAATAAATGAAGAATAATTGTGGACATGTGTGGCAACTCTTAGACTACTATGATGAATGTGACAAATAGAACCATTCTATGATGCATCATAACTTATAGTACTGGTCAAAGGCGAATCGTTGACAGTATGCGGAAAATAATATAAGTTATGATGAACCACTCCGAAGACAGATGATGTGTCTCTTGTATCGAAGCCAGGGAAGATCTACTGACTGGCTCTCCTTTCACCATTGCCTTATTATTTTCAGATTTCAGCTGTAAATTGTCTCACAAGACGCTGAATAAATCTTGAATAGAATTGAACTGAATATTCTATCGACATTTGATAGATAATTTATAGATATTTCTCGGTACACAATCAAATTGGAAATGCAGAGCGAAGATCTACGTCTACTCATAGAGATCATCGAACACGTAGTAGAATGAAAGTAAGACTTTGTACTCAGTAATATCACTACATGTTTGTGCAATTTGCCATTATATCCTGACCAGAATATTATTTTAGAATTGATAAGTGAAAGGTTGTGTGAAAACTATTGCACTCTGAGTGTTGGAATAATAGTTCTTAATCAATTTTCACTTAACCGCACCTGCTTTCAATGTCAGAATATTGCTTACGACTTTTGTCAGTGCTTATCACCACAAGGACTTGAATTTTACAAGCATCGATGAGGGTCTGATGCTTAGATGAAATGAGATAACGAAAGTAAATGATGTTGTCACTAATGATTGATAGAATCAATAGGCTACTACATAATCGAATGGATTCGTTATCAGATTGCAGTGTAGTAAGTCAATATTTAAAAAGCTTGAAAATAGTTTATTCGATGTTTCTCACTAAACTTCACGGATATTCAAGTGATATATTTGGAGCAGTCATTAAATCACTGTTATAAATTTAGCCTGTATCAGTGACAATATGCTATTATTGTATAGCATGTATCTTAAAAATAGAACAATTAGTCATGAAATCCGTTTGAACATTCTTGCAAAGTTGACAATAACACTTATCATTGAGATAGAGATAGTAAGAGAGGAAGCTTGTCGTTTGGCAAAGTTATTCGAAATCAGTGTTTAATTAGATATAACAAAGCATGAATTTCAATAAATTTTTCTGTAAAAGAAATGGAAGAAATTATATGAAGAATAGAATATTAGGTGTAAATTCAAAAAAAATCCATAATGTTGAATTCTAGTCAAAGATACCTCACTAAGAGTATACTAATAATAATAATAATGAAAAGCTTTATTCCAGTAATGATAGACGCATGACGGATTACAATTCAAAAGGTGACAAGTAAATAGGTCTACTATAAGAAGTCAAAGGTTTGAAATATACGGCTGGTAAAGGAAGGCTTGGAATATCAAAAAGCAAAGTCAGCATGGAGCAGTCGGTTGATAAAATTCCGCCCAGTGTTATTGTTATGCACTGTTCTTTGTAACTTGTGTGGCCTTCTTCGCACATTTCGTACATTGTTAGTCTTGGGAGGCAGAAACTTGTGAAGTGGATGAGCAGCATTGGTGATGATCTTCCTGAACAGACGGTTCTCGGTCTTTCTAAATGTACTTAGTAAGTCAGTTTCCTTGCAGTACTTGAAACGAATGCTTCTCTTGATGTAACTATTTAGACGTCTCTTATCATTCTCGCTTGCGAAGCCCCACCAGCTTGGTATCGCTTACAGGAGACGACTGAGAATAAGAGCGTTATAGACTTGGTGGACAGAATGTGCTTTAGCACCGTGGTTCTTCAGGATCTTTATGGCATACAAACTTCCGTTACATTTTCTTATTTGTTTAGCAACATGGATATCTATCTTAAGTCGATCAGTAAAGGTGACACCCAAGATTGTCATTTCCTGGTGGCAAATACTAAGCAAAATTTTAAGATCTACATTTGATATATTGTCGATTCTAATGTGCAATCAACTGACTGTGATTCGACCTATGTAGCAGCCCCAAAGCTCGTGTACAAGAAGCATTTTCTTCTTAACCCTCGGAATGCCGCGAAAAGAAAGTAACTTCCACAACCGTTGGGTTTTCAAATGTTTTGTCAAGTAAAATGCATATTAAGCAAGCCCCCTCCCGACCGAGATTTGTTGCAGCCCCAAATAACTAAATATATGTCGATTAAATCTTGCAGCAATTTTGATAATTGTGATTTTTAGATGCCTGCACACTATATACAAACACGCTATGTTGAGGTAAATAGGCTCAAAAGAAAATATGCAAAAGAATATGCAGGCCTACAACTGGTGACAGAAGCATTTTGGAATGTGTCAATATTGCAACAAATAATCATATTTTCAGATGTTCTTTGCAGATCACCTTACCAGATGAATTGAACATTTCATTTGTTCTGGTCTCTGGAAGGTGAGTAACTGTTGAAGGTAATGTAGCAAGGATGTCAACGAACATTGTTTTCGCTCAGCCATAGCCTAGATAGAACGAACAATTCTGTCGAACATGCATCATTTTGTAAAAGTAAAAATACTTCCTAAACTTTGGGGTAGCGACCCTATGGCAAGCAGCGTTCCATTTTTTGAGCATGAAATTTCAGCGCCTTCCAAATATTGTGTGGTAATAGCAAAACATCGTCATTTAGAAAATACGACTAACCTTTTCATCGGTCACCGCTTCGTTTGAACTGCTCATCCTTTTAACATCTACATTAGCAGAAGTTACATGTATGTCTTGAGGTCGCTAGCAACCCCACGATAGTAACTAATAATTAATTTGGTCATCAATGTCCTTATCCCTCCAGTTGGTTACTACAGGATTAGAGACGATGATACGCATTATTATTGTAATGGAGAGAAACTTGAGAGAGTAGATTGCTTCAAAGACTTGGGGATTATCATCAGTCAGCCTTTCTCCTTTGGCAAGCATATATCTACCATGACGTTGAAAGCCAACCGTTGCTTGGGTATGATGTTAAAATCATTCAAAACCAGAAGACATGACATTCTTTTACCTATCTATAAAGCTAACATTCGTTCTATCCTGGAGTTTGGCAACATCATCTGGTCACCGCACACCAAGGAATTAGAAACTCATATTGAAAGAGTACAAAAACGCTTCACTCGCTGTTTCCCAGATATTCGACATCTTTCTTATCAAGAACGTCTATCCAGGCTTCACCTTCTGTCTCTTTCTACGCGACGATTGAGATACAGACTCATTTTCCTGTTTAAGATTTTGAACAATATGTCTAACATCAACCCTCATGAATATTTTACCATTTCAACCAGAGAACAACGTGGAAATCCTTTCAAATTACTCATGCCAGTATGCCATCGTAATTTTTGATTGAAGTTCTTTTCAGTAGGAATTATTCAATTTTGGAATCAACTCACTGCCGATGAAGTCAATGTTTTCTCAGTTGACTCATTTAAGAGGAATTTACATTCTTTCTTTACACGCATCGGTCTATGGTAATTTAATCGATTTTACATTTATCGTGAACATTATGTAACTCAGCAAATTAGAATATTTTATGTTTACTGCCGAGTTGCCCCAACTTGAGGTTTGATATTTGTCACTATCCCATCTAATTCTCAGAAATCTGTATATTTTATGTATGTACATGACAAATATATCTATTATTATTATTATTATTATTATTGATGCAAGATGAGGTGAGTGATGCGTCAAATTGACAAGCATCCTTTTGTCTTAACAGTTTTAAACATGATTTTAAGTCCTTGGCAAGAAATAATGATATTTTTGCTTGAAGAAGACATCATCGCTAACACAAATACCTGAATTAAGTACCGGTAATTGATAATAAAATATTCTAATGAACCTACCCAATTGTCATTAATGCAACCTCGGCTCAAAGTATTTCTGCATGCATGCATAAAAACAACAAAAACAATGCGTTGAATGAACATCTTTTTCTGAGCTTGCAATTACTTTCTTTTATCATCAGTAAGATAAGTCCATTAAGAGATCAACAGTGTTACAAGAGTAATGCATATATATTGTATATGCCTTACTCATGTATCACTGTTGATCTTGAAATAAACTTATCTCACTGATGATAAAAGAAAGTAATTGCAAACTCAGAAAAAAAATTTCCTTCAACGCATTGTTTTTGTTGTTTTTCGACATTTTACTTGAATTGACCCGTAATGACAATAAAACCAAGCTTATATTTATCGAATCTGACAAGTACAGACGCTTACTAACAACATCTATTCCCACTTTTGATTCTACTAACATTCTTTGAGTAGTCTTCGACAAAGATACAAAATGGTACAACTTC
The DNA here is from genome assembly GCA_907163375.1 of Prostheceraeus crozeri. Classification (NCBI taxonomy): domain Eukaryota; kingdom Metazoa; phylum Platyhelminthes; order Polycladida; family Euryleptidae; genus Prostheceraeus; species Prostheceraeus crozeri. The sequence goes on along the minus strand of CAJQUW010002137.1, from coordinate 616,657 downwards.
ATAGTTGATAGCCTTATACGGGAGGGTGTTCATGGCGAGGATGAGAAAAAAAATGCCGCAAGATTAATTATGGCTTTAATAAAATCGAATAGCTAAAAGTATTTACACGGCATTTGAACATCAGTGCAACTTCTTTTTAGTTCACTGAGGCAACGACTGCGTCGCGAAACGTTTGCCGTGTAAATACTTTTAGCTATTCGATTTTATTCAAGCCGTTACTAAAGGGGTACAACTACAAATTCATACCAACTACAGAACAAAGAGAGCATCACAGCGTATACATCTGCTTAAGACTGTTTGTAAGATTCTTTCGATACGCAAACAGGCTCTCATTCAGATTCACACTCAAATGATTCTTGGTGTGATCGAGTATAGTTGCCCGCTCATGGTTGAGATGACAACTTCATCTTCGTCAATTTCGGAGAAAATTTGGAAAAGATGTCATCGAATAACATGTGGCACTACCTGTAAATGCGAATGCTTACCAAGTTTAGAAGAAGGCAGGAAAAGGCTTTAAAAGTGCTTCACGCTACGTTAGTGCAAGGCGATGCTAAACAAATATGCTCCACGCCGATTGAGACATTCAGGGAAATTTGCTGTTCAACTCTTTTTCCCCTTCTCTATAAAGTTGTCTAATATAACGTAATTATTTATCTCTTTGATTTCCTCAATGTATAGAACACTATGAATATCTCTTGCGCTGTATAATTATCATTCAAAATATAAGAGAATTATCATCATTATAAATTTGTTGAATAGGATTGTTAGACTGATATGCTGCTAGCTTTATCTATAATGCCATGACAAGATGCAACTCACAATCACAACAGTTACCTGTGAATTTCATCTGCATGTCATTTGAAGCTTTTAGCGTTTTAATACTTAAAGAACTTGATAGGATAAATTCAAAGTTACATTTAAGCTTATAAATATGAAATAAGGTTATAGACTGTAGGTCTTAGGATTGGCTGTCAATGGGAAAGATAAGTATCTGACCTTGCTCAGCAGTTTAAGGTTGTTCAGAGATCTATACAAAGTTGCAAAACATTTCATCGATGATATGATCAACAAACCGACTGAAGGGAAGAAACTCAAGGCAAATGTACGAAGCAACCGCCTACTTCTGAGATTCACGAAGAAGTACAAACTTCCTACACAAAATATTCCCTTAACCTGTGACAGCATTGCACTATCGACATATTACTTTTGAACTGTCAACTAGCACTTCAAGAGATCTTCAATGATTGAAGCATTGAAGCACATTACATTTTCCTAGATGATTACGCTACTTCACACAGCTCTTTGCTGGCGGAGACATTTCACCAGAGAAAGAGAACTCGAAATGTTAATTGATTCACAAGATCACCGGATTTGAGTCTCACTGTGCATTTCTAGAAATTATTTGAAAAAAAGACTTCTTTCTTCCATTTGCAGATTGAGAAGCAATTCCACCAAAGAAGATAGATAACACTATTCTTGGGCATGTCATGACGGGTGAGGAGTGCTGTTTCTGTTAAGGTGTTGTCCTACCCGGTTAAAATTATTTGTTGAACATATTGTACTTTTTTGAATATTACATTTTATCCGCTTTACCCCTCTATCCTTACTGCTTTGAAACAGTTCGAACATGTAGCATACAGATTAATAGTTTTATCAAAGTTTCTTTAATGACAATCAGGTACTGCATTCAATTTTGGTTTCTTTAAGATATCTGTTAGAGTACAGACTAATAACTCTATATTTCACTCATTGACTGGATTGTAATGATTAGACAGCGACAATTTAGGTGAATCACCTAAAATAAATTTTTTACCTAAATTACGGATATTTTGTAAAAACACCTAAATCACCTAAATATTGTCATTATGACTAAAACTTGCTATTTGATTAACTCATCTACTCACATTGGAAAGCCTTGACAAAATCGTGTCAACGAATTGCTTTTGAAATCGGAATAATGAAGACATTAATGAGTGATTCTGGGTAGTACCGCATGCTTCTGGTCATAGTTTCTTATTATTTTATATACATTAATAGAGTTTATATTGCATTTGAAGTACGAATGATTTTGATCTGTTTGACACATGCAAAATTGTACATTTGAATTGTCAATACACAATTTGAAACATATATAGGCCTACTTTGTTGCTAATGTTTGATCTGTGCTGTTGTTATAGCTTGAAATGAAATCGTTCCGAATCGCGATTAAATCTAGGACTTACTTGTCATTTTCTTTTCTCTAATTCTCTTTTAAACTAATACGGAGATTATTGTCGCGGCATTAGTTTACAACTTAGTTACCGAAAAAAGCACAATTCATGAACATTAACAAAAAAGACAATCGCTCTCAATGAATCTAGGTATTTCAATGGATTTTTGATTCACCTAAATAGGCAACCTAAATTTGCAAAATTATTCACCTGAAAAAACCTAAAATGACGAAAATTTTCACCTAAGATGTCGGTGTCTAGTAATGATGAATAGCACACTCAGGTTTGGCCAGATGTCAGTTTGTAACATCAGATTTCCTTTTTCCCTTAATTTTTTCACAGACAAGCAAAAGTTCTCGCGCAGCTTATTTTAACAATGCATTGATGTATAATCAATATAATATTGTTTAGATATGAAATGAATCTAATTAAGAGCGTTCATGTGAAGCGTCGGTGTTATTATCAGAAAGATCAAACGCGGAATCTAAAATTCATCCACGATTCAAGAGAAATTATGACAATGCGTTTGATGAGGTAATAAGTATATATTAGAGACATGAAAACGAAAATTCACATTTTTACTTAGATTTTTTTGTCGAAAAGCTACAAGTCTTTCAAGAACTTACCTATAAATGCAAATGCCAAACCATAGAAATGTCTGACGAAGTATGCTGTTAAACATTGAGCAGCAATGAGTGTCACTCGCAGGAAAACTCGTTGACATCGAGAGATCTAAAATGAGGAATACTGTTTGATTATTTCTTGCTACGCAGCAATTAAATTCAGATGATGCGATGCCACTGAATTTGAAAACCTTGATACAAAGTAATCATCAACAATATTTCTCAGAATAATTGCATGTTTGGAGAGTTATAACATGCCATGTTACATGCCATTAAAGACAGACGTGCGATCATTTAACAGTTAAATTCTCTCACATCATTAACTTTGAAAAAAATGTGCAATGACTCTCAAATTGGCTAACAAAGCAGTCAACAAAATGTGTGTCGATTCATTGATGATTGAAAGACTTCTCTGTTCTTATACATTTCATTAATTAGCTTGTTTATAGCTGCTTTTGGATGAGCTATGTACTCTAACACAACCATTGTTTTCAGCTTAGTAGATGGCACAACTGTTTCAATTGATTCAGCATGTTTGTGATTCAGCATCATCCTGTGCGCTAAACTATATCCAATACTATCATCTTCGTGATCGGCTACGGTATGTATCGATAGCTTCTATGTAAAGAGCTCACTTTCAAAAATCGACAGCATGCTCTTTGGTAATTCTAACTGACTATTTCCAAGGGACATAAAATTGCAGCTGATGACAGCGTTTGCTCAGCCAACTAGTAACACGTAACCTTTGTAGCTATGCATGCAATCTTTGCCCTCAAAGTAGTGAAAAACTTAATCGACTGGTGCAAGTCAAATTGTATAGTTTTCGAGCACTTTCGGCTTCATTCTAAAATGAAGCGGTTTCCCTTCTTCTGTCAAGACTCTCAAAATTGTTCCTTCTCTCTTCTTTGAAGAAAGAAATTCTCTTCCTTTTTCTTAAGAATGATATCCGGCGGAGACTGAAAGTGTTCAACAACAAAACAAATTAACTTACACCAGTCGACTAAGTTTTCCACTATTTTTATAGTTAACTGTTAATGTCAGGCCCAAATATCCTCCAACCAGCCTCTGCCCTTGGTCGGTTGAAAAATGTTGACATAATCTTGTACAACCTCAATGTTTACCCTCCACATGAATGTAAACCTGAATTAAACTTTGAGGATGGCGACTATGAAATATTGCGCACCCGAATTCCTCCCGCAACTATCTTATTTGTAGCGGGTCAGTTATCACCAGCTTCGCTTCAAATAGAAATATCGTCATATATGTAAATAAATTTAGTTACCTATGACATTGACAGTGATGCGAAGCGTCTATAACACTTGCTTGCATGATTGTACGTCTCTGTAGCGATGACACAATTATGTGTTGGTGATTTTAGATTAAATATCTGCAACTGCGCTGATGATTTCCTGTTTACATCGCGATCTGAGTAGCGATGTGCATTCATGTCCGGTAATATTGCAGTGCTCAATTTCCTGAGATGGAATTTCCCTAGAAAATTATTTCACTTGCATTGAACATTTCCTCTAGGAAATTGGTGCATTGTTGGTATGCTAGTTTAGACAGGCAACGTTACAGAATAAGTCGTCCAATTCAAGTCTTCCAAAAATTGAATTAGAAATACACCGCAAAATGTAGAAAAACGAGTTACCGGTGCATGTAATTTTATGCATTAAAAGCGCATGGCACATTTTGAACAGAGATGATGGTTTTGAAGATTTCATTGCGCAAAAATTTCTTCTGTTCCTATTCAATAGTTGAAAAGTGGTGGGTCATCCTGCATGACATGAAAATAGAAGTACTTACTGGTATCTTGCAAATATGCATTAGTGAACATACCTCAATTTCCATGGTTAATGCAGGAAATGGCTCGTGAAGGCAGTTGCGGCTTTTTCGAGCTCTCAAAAAAATTGATTCCTTCATTTGATCACTGAGTAATATATCTGTCTCCCGCTCACTGATCGAAAAGATATCATTCCTGCGAGATGAGCACCCAGCTAAAATGTAAAATTAAACTTCACATTTCAGATACATGAAACACTATTATGCATTTAATGATTTATTTGTAAACATTATAATATATCTTGCTTAGAAGGAATAGCAGAAATTTAATAATTTTAAAAACCAAATGCATTATAACGCACCAACCATTGAAAAACACTTAAACAGGGACTATATTTCTTCATTGACTTAGGCCTATTTACTCGATCATCCATGCACTAGAAGTTTCTCTTCGTAGTGGCCTTTGTCTCACCCTGCTTCCATCCCCTTTTTTTTAAAATTTTATCATCTATAGTTAACATTTTTTAGTTTATGACCGCCGAAAATTTGATAGAGATAAGGTGTTACAGATGGTGATGTAATATATCTGATCTTGCGATTTAACTGTATATCTCATACTGTTGTCATGACATTTTTCCCCCAATGTAATTTCTTGGTCGGCAAAAGTATATCAGAAAACCGATAAATGCAGACTAACGTCCTGAACTGGAATTATCAAAGTCGAAAATGGAAATAATCAATGAAAACCCAACTATAAACATAGCATATGTAGGTTCTAATGATAAATAATTACAATTAGTTGATTGCTTGGTCCAATTTAATTGCAATTAATGTTTGATACCCCTGACCACAAAACGGATCTGAAGAATAGAAATCAGTTGGATTAAAAATTTGAGACAGTCGCGAGCACAGAATTAGACTGCTCGAAACAGTTAAACAATGTAATTCTGTGGCCGCGAGTGTAACAATCACTAATGAAACATGGCAGGAATGTCTCACTCACTTCCTTTAGAAAAGAACCATTTTTCCAGCAGTTGAATGCAAGGATAATTTTGCAACGGATACATAAAAATTACTCCGATAATAAAGCAGACACATGAAGCTAGTGTATCATAAGGATTTGAAATCTGCGCGACATTGACAAGTATGATGTCTTTGGTTTCCTCACGGAAGCGCAGATATCCCGTGACACCAAAGGCAATTACGATTGCTCCTACAATATAGGTTGCAGATGCCAACATCACATTGAAAGATTTCCGAGTTCCCTTCATGCCATTCTCGATAGGCAGCATCTGAAAAGTATTTACACTATAGACGAATTGCGAATATAGACCACCAGTTTCGTCTATCTTGTGACGAGTTATTTATTCATTGATTACAATTGCTATGACAACTGATATGTGGTGGTGAGGGTTTGATCCTGCCAATTGACACAGTCGCATAAGTGGCTCGTAGCTCAGTTGGTTAGAGCACAGGTCTAATTAACCTTGGTCGTAGGTTCGAATCCTACCAGCCCCACATTTTTGAATGGCAATTTGATCTATCGTTTACTTAATTTCATTGTTGTTAACTGCACCGCAGATCTCCATTTTCCGAATTTCCCTATAAACATGCTGTACATACATGCTGTCACATAAAATCATCGCAAAACAAACCTTCACGTTTTTTAATGTAGCTTTGTCGTTTGAATTTGAAGTAACTTGTTCTGCAGAGCTGACTTGATTGGTTCAAGTCTATTAAGCTATGTATAAATGCTATGTGAAAGCTGATATCACGTTCCATAGAGCATGCTGACATATGTTTTACTTTCTTAGATGCTCAGTTGTTGGCAGTGCCTCATGATTGTAAATTGTAAATTGAAAGCTTTCTTTAAGGCAGGATTCTAGCATGATCACTATTGGATTTTTCAATGAAAATTGAATGATTGTAAGACACATCCTTATGATGTATTGATTTCAAAATTAGTTAAATTTTTGAAAATATAGGGCCTAACGTACGAACGCGATTTATCGAAAACGTGCTGCTCAATAATAATTGACACTTTTATCCATTAATAATAATAATAATAACTTAATTAGGTCTCAAAAGTCGTTTGACATTCATTGAGCACTGAACATGAAAACACAAGAACATACAATAAAGAGAAGAAGAAACTATGAGAGAGAAGGAGAAAGTGAAGAAAAAAGAAACAAAAACGGAGATATATATCAAATACTAAAGCGGATGAAGGAATTTGAAAGTCTCGTTGACCTTGCTCTAGGTGGTCGCAGCTGTCGATAATTACGAGTAATGCGTGTTGCTCTACAATCGAATAATTCTCTGAGCGGATGGTCGGAGCACTGTTCAATTTGTCGAAAGAGGTTAGTACACATGCTGTTGCCAGCGGTACAGATGGTAGTGAAATTAGAGTTGCCTATAATACGGAAACACCTGCGCTCGAGACGCACAAGCCTTGCGAAAAGTCTGTACGGTAAATTACAAAAACTCGGAAATGCATATAAGAGTACGGAGCGAACCAAAGACTATAAGCTTTATAAATCAGGGCAGATGGACAATTTGATTTTCGAAGATTACTGAGGACAAATATTCTCTTTGATGCTTTCTTGATAGCCAAGTTGACATGAACGTCCCATTTTAAATCAGATGAAAAGGTTACACCCAGGAGGCGTACACTGTTCACTTGACGTAGCGGAGTTCCATCATCAACGGTGACCGTAGTTAAGGATAGGCCTTTGGTGTTGATATCCATCACACAGCACTTAGATTTATTGATTGGAAGGTGGTTATTGAAGGACCAATCGATGAGCCAGTCCCATTCACTTTGCAAAAGATCATCTGAATCCTCTCAAAAATGTAAATATGGAGCAAAATGTAAATAGGTAATATCATCTGCATACTTGATAATGGATGTATTCTGATGAATAGGACGTAGGCTGTCGGTGGTCAAACAAAAGAGAATTGGTCCCAAAACGCTGCCTTGAGGGACTCCACTCTTCACACGGGTCCAAGAATACATAGCTGCATTGATGTGCACTCGCTGCCATCTATTCATTAACTGAGTAATGAATTATGGCTCACTATTAGATTTGATGAAAAATAAAAAAATTAAGGTATATGCAAGCGCAATTTTTGAGTTGTGGAGAGACTTACGAAACGTACTGTAATAGCACTTTCGGGAAGTTTTTGCAACTCATTTCCAGCCTAGATACTTCAAAGTTAAGTGTGCTTGAGTTCAGAAAATTATAGATTAATGCCATATTAAATCAACCTATGTCAATTGTTAGATTATGTGGAATAATAGAAAACCGATCGCACAATGGAATAGATCAGATGCTGATCCACCTAAATAAGATAATTTATGAAAAAGATTGTAAACTTTGCGTATGCGTGTATGTGCCTACTAATCTGTTTTTCTCAGATATCTCAGAAATGGATGGTGGCCAGAGAGTTGTAAATATAAATAGTGAAATAAAAAAATAGATGATCGTAAAAAAATATCTAGCATAACAAGAAAACACAGCTGCAAAATTATCCAAGAAAGCTAAGCAAAATTTCAAAACAATTAGAGGCTCAAAAAGTTGAAAATTATAAAATATTGAAGAGAAATTACCATGGCAAATGAAGCGATAAAACGAAATATTTTTGTAACACATAAATCTGGTGACTCAGCTTTAATAGACAGTACATACAGAATCCAAAGATGTGTCGAATTTTGATGGCTATGGATGCCACTGAATGGTGTCAGCGTTTGACGGAACAATGTTATTACAGTATTGTTAATGTCTCATTATCATTTTATGGTACTTTCTTTGAGAGCGGAGGTTTCTTGATATCATTCTGGAGCAATTGTGGCACATTTTCAACCAATCTATCACTCAGTCGACGTCCAGTGCGGCCTACATACCTGCTTCCGCAACTAGATGAGGATTTGTAGATAATTGAGAAGTGGGAGAGCATTAGAGTCGGATCCTTTAAGACAGGGGTGCGCAACCTGCGGCCGTAGCAGAGGCAAAGTGCGGCCGTGACAATGAGAAGTAAATGAAAAAGAATGTTGTACATGTAGATTGCAAATGTTTCTGGAGTTCAAGGCAATCGAAAAACAATCGGAACTATAGTAGCATGCTAGTCACCTTGTGACTGTGGAATACCTTTATGCCCATGCTGCTTGGCAAAATGCGCGCCCGCAGGCGCGATGATGGCGTTCAAGGTGTTCGATTACTCATGAATAGAATATTTTAGGGAAGTTGCATTCATGTGCATTCATGGCTAGAGCCATCAGCTAAAAGAAACAAAAGGGGCAATTGTAGTTTACTCAAATTGTTCGCGCACGCAAGCTTCAAGTCAATAGCATGAATAAGGATGCCTGCTGGATCACCGGCCATGTGATGAATGAATGAATTTTGTATGGCTCGTGATTCCTTTGTGAATTATTACAATAGCTTAGTAATGTGTTTTCTCCTTCGGTTGCCTTCAGAAAAAAACATGTTTTCAACTTTTCTTTATAAGTGATGATAACGCCTTAAGCTTAAAATCTTTTCGGTAACTTGCTAAATCATTCTTTACGACGCAGGCCTTTATGCGATTTTCACTGCGTCATTCATCAGGGAAGGCTAATTTGAGGACTGGAATATAAAAAGGATTGATTATTGACCTAGTTGTTTGCACGCATATTAAGTGCGGCCGTGATTCTTTCGGCCTTCGAAATGGCGGCCGAAAAATGTAAAAGGTTGCGCACCCCTGCTTTAAGAGATCAGTTGGGCGAGTCGTGGTGAACGTCAGAGACAATGGGGAATTTGATATTAACACCAATGTCGATTAGTTTGCAAAGCTGTAATCAATTGAACAGTTGTATAGTCAGAGGGACATAAATGGCCGTTCTAACGCAGCGTCATGTTAAAATGGTGGATTTAAAAACATGTTTTTAAGCATCCTATTGGTCTTAAAACATTTCAAATAAACATGACTTTTACATCCTAGCTCCAAAGAAATCCGACCTTAATACGGTCAACATAACAACAAATTATTAATCACCAATGTATTAGTTTTAATACTTACCATGGCGACTCCCTCAAAGATTGGAATCATCATTCCGATACAAATTGGGAAATCTCTTCGTTCGAAATATTTTAGAGGACACGGAACTATGGGAGCTTGGAAGTTCATGTAGATCAGTATTACGGACCCACAAAACACAAACCATGTCCCGAGCAAGCTAAAGCATCCTAGGTGACGCATTTTCTGCACCATGGCCAATCCAGTGAGCAACACAAATGACACTGCAAGTGCCCCAACCATCCACATTGAATCACGAGGATCTTCATTATTAAAAGTAGCTTCGACGAGCTCTGCGTCGCAATAACGAGTGAAATTTATGTTGATGCGGCGGTGTTCGATAAAGAAAGGCACATCATTTACAGACTGAAAAGCAAAAATTTTTTAAGGAATTTGCTTTGAAATATTTAGAAATTTTGAAAATGACTGATCAAATTTATCAAATAGTATTGGGAGCTGCAGTAGGGAGATATTTGCAGTATCATCTCGCGAAAAACATTACAAACACACTATTCCCCCACTGCGATGAGCTGACCATGTGACGTGTGAAGAGCTTAATCCACGTGAGATACATGTAGATGCTCTATAACACACTCATTTCGAGCCTGATTCTATTTCACGTCTGAATGTTACCAAATGAGAACATTATTGTCATTGATGTGAATTGAAAAGCGCGACCATGTTAGCTTCTCAGTAAAGTAGATGATGCTTGTGGTGAAAGAAAATGCCACATCATGGAGCAGCAGTTTGAAAATGTATTTATACGTGCAACCATGGCTTTGAGAAGGGTCCGGGACGCGATCTTGGTCTCATGAGACGGTTGGTCTCCAATGGGACCATAGAGTTTCAGCGGTATCTTGAATTTCTCTCAATAAAATATAGGATGGCCTATTATTCAATATTTCGATGGTAAAAATGTCAGCCGATATATAAATCAATAATGACAATAATAAATCAACCGGTCCAAGACTTTATTCTACCGCTTTCGGATAAGAGTCGGTCAACCGGTCTTAATCTTAATCAAGAATAGAAGGACACATATCATACAAATTCACACAAAAATTAAAATGCTACAAGTTGTTATAAGAAGAGGCCTGAACAGACATCATGCATAAAATGCATGATCTTCCTTTTGCATTCCTTAAATCTTTGTTGTACACGCTGCATATTTAGACCATGAGGATTACCGGTCATCAGCTGACTTATAAATTTCATTTCTTGCATTTTTCTTTGTTGTTCAATTCCATCGTTTTTTTCTAATATGGAAACAGATATGTCATTTTCTTGATGACCATATTCAATACAATGGAATGGCACAATTTCGCTGTCATCGTTGTGCCATATGTCAAAGCGGTACCCATTAGCTCTTTCACGAATATATCTCGTGTAAGTAGGGCTAAAGGAAGTCAACGAAAAGCTAGGCTTTATATACTAATATGGTACAGCGAATATCAAGCGAACAGCTAGCTGCTCAATGAAGAAAGCGATGAGCGCGCTACATTAGCTTTCGAATGCATCGCTAAGCGAGCGAACAGAAGCGTTTTTGGTTCTAATTTAGCAAGCTTTTCGCTGTCATTTTGCGAGACAAAACGGAAGCTATTCTCTCGTGATCAAAATATAGCTATTGATTGAATGTATTGTGACATTTCGAATTTTTCAAAAACTTAAGCTGCCCAAACCACTTTCTCATCATTAGAAAATTTCTTCTGAAGGAGAAAGTTCTTATCTCGTGTCCTAACACACAGTCACAGCGTCTGAGAGCAATGCAATTGTGCGTATTGTAGGAACTCCATGCTAGATGCAAGTGCTATATCGAGAGCTGAGTGCTATACTTGAGAGCTGAGAGCGGTGGTGATGCTTGCACCGCCTCGTGTTTGGCCATTCTCTTATTTTTCTGATGGAATTAAGCCTACATGCTAAAAGATGATTGCTCCTCTCGAGATCGTTTGAGAGCAACTTGAAAACCCTTTCCCACTTTTAGCATATCGAGTTATTGAGCGAAAATGTTTATTTTTGGTTACAATTTTAGATAGCACTCGCGAAGTATATCACACTTTAGAGTTGACACCTGAGAGTCAGAAGCGAATGAACCGTGATTTGATAATTCAGCTTTCAGCGTTAAATATCCACGAATTTTTCTTGACCACCTCAAATGAATACCGTGGTGGATTGCCGCATATTATCCCGAGAAAATTCCCAGCAAAAGTCACGACATAGGCTAAAGTGAATCTAGAAGGCCTGAACAATCTAATGAAATGCACTTAAGGAAATATTATATTTTTATTTTAGTTCTGATGAGGACTGGTGGCGTTCTCCAATCCGTAGGATTACATATGCATTCATATTTCCATTGGATTAACCAGTTCCTAAAAGAGCTCAATGCAGCTTCCTTCTGGCAACGTTTTAATACTGATCAGCCTAGGCCCAGTAACTGGTAAATATGGAAATTTTTAGACTTACAACACTAATAAAACCCATTCTTGCTGTTAATACGCTACTGGCACTGATTGGGAACAATGTCGCATACAGTACAACACAGACACCTAATATATTGCACAGGCAGATGCTGATAGTGGAAATAGAGAAGGACAATGGTCACAAATAGTTAAGGAAATAAAAAATGGATATCATGATCAACATGAAACGGATGGATATAAATCCAAAAGTGGATAATGGCGGTAAACAATAAAAGACGGCTACAATGACACTCTACTACTACTACTACTACTACACCGAATACAGTTCAGCTAATGCTACTCATGATAGCCTAAGGCTGCACATGAAAAATACTATTTTTTCAATTGAGTCTATTTGCATTGAAAGTTTTACCTCCACTTGTTCACCTCTTGTGACAAATGACTATCTCGGTGACCTAGCGCATGCGAATCGAATCACCATGAAGATGGTTTTACCTCCACTTGTTCACTTCTTTTGGTTAGTTGTTTAGATTAAAGAACAGAGGAAAGCTTATAGACTGGCATGAATTATAATAACGATTATGATAACAAAGGTCTGTCGTAGTCTGTTAAATATCTAGATCGAACACGAGGTGACATGCCACGCGTAATTACGAAGTACCCCAAACATCCGTGGTTAAAGACATTCTATTCTTCCACGCACGTAAGAGTGAGAAATCACCTGATCTGATGCTGTTAAAACATGGGGAATGTTTATGAATACGAGCGAGCGAGCGTTTATAGTTTGCGCGTCGTCTATGGTTGTCTGCGTTGCCGCTTGAATCACGGATGAACCGCTAAGCATGTTCTGTTTTCCCTGAGCATGAAATTGATAGCCTCTGATACATGCAGACACATGAGACGCAAAGTCTATATACCAGGACTGCCGACAGATGTTGCAGCAATGTCACGGATAGCCATGGATGTTTAGGGTCATGTGTCATTACGCGTAGTTTACGCATGAATTACGCGTAAATGAGCGTGGCATGTCACCTAGTGAATAACAACAATAAAGTCATTGAAAAACACCCCTTGATTCTCCGAAAGTACTCGCCTGACCCATGAACCGAACATAAAAATGAATGCCGGTTAGCATTCATTCAATAATAGTGGGAAAATTAGTTATCGATGGCACTTGGAGGTGACTTCTGCCTTCAATCACATTCCTTTTCGTGTTGCTTGACGTGTTGTTTCTCTGTCCGGATAGTGTTGCCTTATCCTTGGTTTTGCGGGTTTGAAGTGGCTTTGGATATTAGTGTTTCATATCATTGGAATCCTCTGGTGACGTTCGCCTCGTTGGTGATTTTGCTTTTTGCATATTATTCCCGTGCTGCTCAGTATTTTGAGTCGAGTATTCTGTCGTCGGAATTGTGTTCATTATCGGTTCTGTGCATTCGGTGCAGCGATTATTCGTTGTGTAGAGTGTTCTATTTTCGTCTTTGGAATACCAACGCCATAGATATCTATAATTCTCGCAGCAGCAGTGCTTCTATATCCTTGCTTGCTTCATCGATTGGTATTGTCAATCGCAATCACAATCAGCTGTTCAGAATTGGCATTTGGAAACCAGTCACGTCCAATTTTTCTGTGGATATCGATTTTTGTCACGTGACATTGCCCACGTCAGTCAATATACGCAAACTTTCTATCTTGCGTCATCGGTGGTTGGAATTCCCAAGCAAAACACAAAGCATTTATTGAACGCAGTATCTCTACATGTACAATGCCGGAGACACGAAAAACCAGTACAGATGAAGGTCGTATTCGCGAGGTTATACGCGATGAAATTAAAAAGGCATTTCATTCCGAAATGGCAACTATCATGAATGAGTTTGAAGCGAAAATGAACGAGTTTAAACGAGAAATCAAAAACGAATTCACAGCTATGATAAAAACTGTTATAAATGCTGAAATGTACACAGTCAACGAGAAGCTTAGAAAGTATGATGAGGAATTGTCACTAATCAAAGGTCATCTGGTGATGATTGAGAAAGACAAATTGTATGAAAAACGTAAACAATTATCAACGAATTTTGTGATAAGTGGCCTCATTGAGCCTGAAAATGAGACACCTGAAAACTTGGAGCATAAAGTTAGTAACTTGTTGAATGAGCTAGATGCTTCCAGTGAAATGTCATCGTGCTCCCGTGTTGGCAAGGTGTTTGACCCGTCCCGGTCACGTATCATAAAAGTAGTTATGAAGAACACCAGAGAGAGAAATAAAGTTCTCAATTGTGCAAAACATCTAAGGCAGTTACCTACCTATAGAAATGTTTATATTAACCCTGACAGATGCGCGATTGATCGTAAGGAACACAATCGTTTGCGTAGTGTTACCAGTCTTTTAAAAGCAAACCACCCTGAGAAGAAAATCGTTCTGTATAAAGGAAAAGTTCTTGTCGACGGTGAGGTAACAGACTACGAAAAACCTTTGATGCACATTTTTCCTGAGCTTTGACTGAATTACAAATTTCTTAAATCTCCTAAGAATGCTAACGTTGAAGTTGAGAAATATTTTTTTCTTCCTTCCTATTGTACCATTAATTGTAGGTCTATTGTTAATAAAGTTGACGAATTTTCGCTCTTTTTATGTGATTACCGTCCTAACATTGTATGTCTGACAGAAACATGGCTTGACGATTCATTTGGTTTAAATTTCGTATCTTTTCCTGGTTATACGACCCATCGTGCTGATCGAGATACCTCCAAGAAAGGAGGTGGTTTGTGTTGTATCGTAAGCAATTTTTTCAGATCAGAGACTCTTGAATATTTTGTTAAATCTGATGAATTTGAGATGCTGATTGTTCGTGTTAAATACAAAGAGTTTCATGCCATCATTGTCAATTTATACTTTCCCCACGGCAGTTCTTTGAACTTAAATCAGCTTAATTCTGTCTGTAATCATATCATCAATTCAGTTGATTGTCATTTAAAAAGTTTTCCGCTATGCAAAGTTGTCCTTCTTGGAGACTTTAATTATTTTAAAACAGACATTTTTCTATCAAGTTTTTGTCTGCGAAATCTTGTACAACAACCAACACGCAAAGATGCTATCTTAGACTTGATATTGATTCCTGAAGAACATGTACAGTTTTATTTGTCATGCATTATTCTTCCTCCTTTGAGTACTAGTGACCACAACATTGTCTTACTGAAATCTAAATGTACCTTGGTCTCTGATGATTATTTTGTTAAAGTCTATGACTTCCGTGAATCGAACTTGTTACCTGCTTTGAAATATCTTTCTTCCGTTGATTGGAGTTGTAATCTCCTTAATTGTGATCTTGATCAAATGTGTCATCTTTTTTATTTTTATCTCGAAGCCAGTCTTAACATGTTGCCTATAGATTATGTAAATCGGTCAATAAAAGACCCACCGTGGATGACAAATGTGGTTAAGGTCCTAATCAATAAACGTTATAAAGCATACAGGAGTAAAGATTGGCATCTGTACCATCATTACAAGGAGAAAGTGAAAACTGCTATTTATGAAGCCAAAAAAGGTTGGGGAAATCGTATGTTGACAGAAGGAAAATCGGTATGGGATGTATACAAATGGGTGAAAGGAGATCAGAATGCAATGAGTAATTGGTTACCAAACTGTGATCCTGACAAATCTGTTGAATGTATTCTTGAAGACATTAGAAAAACTCTACATTCAAGTTTTGTTACGCAGACTGCTTCCTCCTCAACATTTCGTCCGTATCCATTTACTATTCCATTTCAAGTAAACGAGGCTGAACTCAATGATTTATTACAACATGTCAATCCGAAAAAATCCCCTGGTTCAGACGATATTCCATCTAAGGTTTGGTCCTTGTTTGCCACTCACCTTGCTGAGCCACTCACCATCATCTTCAATTCTTGCCTACAACATGCAGATTTACCTAAGAAATGGAAAACAGCCTATGTGACTCCTTTACCAAAAAGTACTCCACCAACTTTAAACTCTTTGAGACCGATATCCTTGCTCCCAATGCCGGCCAGATTATTTGAAAAATGTTTGTTGAAGCGTATGAAACATGAATTTCTCACTAAATTTGACAATAGTCAGTTTGCTTACAGACCACGCAGTTCCACTGTTTGTGCTCTCATCGCCTTGGAAGATTATCTGACAACACACCTCGATGATCCCGAAGTACTCGCATGCCATATCATGTCCATCGATCTTCTCAAAGGCTTTGACCGAATACCGCATGACCTTTTGATTGCAAAAATGATAAATGATAAGTTTAATGGTTTTACCATCACTTTTACTCAGAATTATATTACAGACCGAAAATTTAAAGTGAAATGGAAAGGAATATCAAGTTCCTCATCTGACGTTCCTAGTGGTATTCCGTAGGGATCATCATTTGGTCCAATTCTTTTTGGTTACTTCATAGCGGATCTGTTTTTGCCTTCTCACGACTCTTTACTTCTGAAATACGCCGATGACATCATTGCTGCAGATGTAATACGAAAAAAGGACTCAACATCGAACCTGTCTTCAGTCTATGATGAAATTATAAAATGGACTCATCAGAACGGCATG
>CAJQUW010002136.1:0-19586 GCA_907163375.1 Prostheceraeus crozeri | reverse complement strand
AACTCTGAGGTGACAGGAATACGACTGCGCGGGGATTGATAGGATTCCGACTTCCGGTAGGTTGATAGAACTCCGGACTCCGGGAGTTGTCTAGAACTCCGAACTCCGGGTTGAAAGGAATACGACACGCCGTGATTAATAGAACTCCGACTCCGGGGTTGATAGGATTCCGAACTCCGTGGTTGATAGAAACTCAGACTCCGTGGTTGATAGGATTCCGACTGCGTGGTTGATAGGATGATCCGACTCCGGGGTTGTACAGTGATTCGACTGCGGGGTTGATAGAAACTTCGACTCACCTAGTTGATTAGGATTCCGACTTCCGCGGTTGATAGGATTCCGACTGCGAGGTTGATAGAACTCCGACTCCGAGGTTGATAGGATTCCGACTCCCAGGTTGATAGGATTCCGACTGCGTGGTTGAATTAGGATTCCGACTCCGGTATAGTTGATAGGATTCCGACTCCGGGGTTCATAGGGATTCGACTCCGTGGTTGATAGGATTCCGACTCCGGGGTTGATAGGATTCCGACTGCGGGGTTGATAGAATCTCCGACTCCGATGGTTGTATCAGGGATTCCGACTCCGGGGAGTTTGATAGGATTGCCGAACTGCCGTGGTTGATAGGATTCCGGACTCCGTAGTTGATAGGATTCCGATCCGTAGTTGATTAGGATTCCGACTTCCCGTGGTTGATAGGATTTTCCGACTCCGTATGTTGATAGGATTCCGACTCCGGGGGTTGATAGGATTCCGACTGCGGGTGTTGATAGAACTTCGACTCCGCGGTTGATAGGATTCCGACTCCGTGTTTGATAGTATTCCGACTCCGGGGTTGATAGGATTCCGGGACTGCGGGTGTTGATAGAACTTCGACTCGTGGGTTGATAGGATTCCGACTCCGTGGTTTGATAGGATTCCGACTGCGTGTGGTTGATAGAACTCCGTACTCCGGGAGGTTGATAGGATTCCGACACCGTGGTTGATAGGATTCCGACTGCGGGGTTGGATAGAACTCCGACTGCGGGGTTGATAGAACTCCAACTGCGAGGTTGACAGGAAGAGAATACGGATCTGCGGTGTTGATAGGATTCCGACTCCGGGGTTGATGGACCCCAACTCTGAGGTTGACAGGCAATACGACTGCGCGCGGGTTGATAGGATTCCGACTCCGTGGTTGATAGAACTCCGACTCACGGGTGTGTGATAGAACTACCGACTCCGGGGTTGATAGGAATACGACACCGTGGTTAATAGAACTCCGACTCCGGGGTTCATAGAACTCCGAGCGTCCGAACTTCCGGGGTTGATAGAACCTCTCGTCGACTCCGTGGTTTGATAGGATTCCGACTACGTGGTTGATAGGATTCCGACTCCGTAGTTGATAGGATTCCGACTGCGGGGTTCATAGGATTCCGACTCCGTGGTTGATAGGTCTTCCAACTTCCGGGGTTGATAGGATTCCGACTGCGGGGTTGTTTGATAGAACTTCGACTCCGTGGTTGATAGGATTCCGACTCGCGAGTTGATAGGATTCCGACTGCGGGGTTGATAGAACTCCGACTCCGTGGATTGATAGGATTCCGTCTCCGGGGTTATAGGATTTCCGACTCCGCGGCTGATAGGATTCCGACTCCCGTGGTTTGATAGGATTCCGACTCCGTGGTTGATAGGATTCCGTCTCCGTGGTTGATAGGATTCCGACTGCGGGGTTCATAGGATTCCGACTCCGGGGTTGATGGGATTCCGACTCCGTAGTTGATAGGATTCCAACTCCGGGGTTGATAGGATTCCGACTGCGGGGTTGATAGAACTTCGACTCCGTGGTTGATAGAACTCCGACTCCGTGGTTGATAGGATTCCGACTCCGTGGTTGATAGGATTCCGACTCCGTGGTTGATAGAACTCCGACTCCGTGGTTGATAGGATTCCGACTCCGGGGTTGATAGGATTCCGACTCCGTGGTTGATAGGATTCCGACTGCGGGGTTGATAGAACTCGGACTCCGTGGTTGATAGGATTCCGACTACCGTGGTTGATAGGTATTCCGACTCCGTGGTTGTAGAGATTCCGACTCCGTAGTTGATAGGATTCCGGACTGCGGGGTTCATAGGATTCCGACTCCGTGGTTGATAGGATTCCGACTCCGTGGTTGATAGGATTCCGATCTGCGGGGTTGGATAGAACCCGCCTCCGTGGTTGATAGGATTCCGACTCCGGGGTTGATAGGATTCCGACTCCGTGGTTGATAGGATTCCGACTCCGTAGTTGATAGGATTCCGACTCCGTAGTTGATAGAACTCCGACTCCGGGGTTGATAGGATTCCGACTACGTGGTTGATGGGACTCTGACTCCGACTTCGGGGTTCATAGAACTCCGACTCCGACTCCGGGGTTGATAGAACTCCGACTCCGTGGTTGATAGAACTCCGACTACGTGGTTGATAGAACTCCGACTCCGGGGTTGATAGAACTCCGACTCCGGGGTTGATAGGATTCCGACTGCGGGGTTGATAGAACTCCGACTCCGTGGTTGACAGGATTCCGACTCCGTGGTTGATAGGATTCCGACTGCGGGGTTGATAGAACTGCGACTGCGGGGTTGATAGAACTCCAACTGCGAGGTTGACAGGAATACGACTGCGGAGTTGATAGGGATTGCGACTCCGGGGTTGATGGACCCCAACTCTGAGGTTGACAGGAATACGGACTGCGGGGTTGATAGGATTCCGACTCAGCCGTGGTTGATGTTAAACTCCGACTCCGGGGATTGAAAATAGACACTCCGACTCCGGGTGTTGATAGGAAATACGACACCGTGGGTAATAGAACTCCGACTCGCGGAGTGGTTCATAGAACTCCGACTCCGACTCCGGGGTTGATAGAACTCCGACTCCGTGGTTGATAGGATTCCGACTTCGTGGTTGATAGGATTCCGACTCCGTAGTTGATAGGATTCCGACTGCGGGGTTCATAGGATTCCGACTGCGGGGTTGATAGAACTCCGACTCCGTGGTTGATAGGATTCCGTCTCCGGGGTTGATAGGATTCCGACTCCGCGGCTGATAGGATTCCGACTCCGTGGTTGATAGGATTCCGACTCCGTGGTTGATAGGATTCCGTCTCCGTGTTGATTGGAGTTGCGGGGTTCATAGGATTCCGACTCCGGGGTTGATAGGACTCCGACTCCGTGGTTGATAGGATTCCGACTCCGGGGTTGATAGGATTCCGACTCCGTGGTTGATAGGATTCCGACTGCGGGGTTGATAGAACTCGGACTCCGTGGTTGATAGGATTCCGACTCCGTGGTTGATAGGATTCCGACTGCGAGGTTGATGGGATTCCGACTCCGTGGTTGATAGGACTCCGACTCCGAGGTTGATAGAACTCCGACTCCGAGGTTGATAGGATTCCGACTCCGGGGGTTGATAGGATTCTGACCGCGGGGTTGATAGGACTCCGACTCCGTGGTTGATAGGACTCCGACTCCGGGGTTGATAGAACTCCGACTGCGTGGTTGATAGGATTCCGACTCCGTAGTTGATAGAACTCCGACTCCGGGGTTGATAGGATTCCGACTACGTGGTTGATGGGACTCTGACTCCGACTTCGGGGTTCATAGAACTCCGACTCCGACTCCGGGGTTGATAGAACTCCGACTCCGGGGTTGATAGAACTCCGACTCCGTGGTTGATAGAACTCCGACTCCGTAGTTGATAGGATTCCGACTCCGGGGGTTGATAGGATTCCGACTCCGTGGTTGATAGGATTCCGACTCCGTAGTTGATAGGTTTCCGACTGCGGGGTTGATAGGATTCCGACTCCGTAGTTGATAGGATTCCGACTCCGTAGTTGATAGGATTCCGACTCCGGGGTTGATAGGATTCCGACTGCGGGGTTGATAGGATTCCGACTGCGGGGTTGATAGAACTTCGACTCCGTGGTTGACAGGAATACGACTGCGGGGTTGATAGGATTGCGACTCCGGGGTTGATGGGACCCTAACTCTGAGGTTGATAGGATTCCGACTCCGTGGTTGACAGGAATACGACTGCGGAATTGATAGGATTCCGACTCCGTGGTTGATAGAACTCCGACTCCGTGGTTGATAGGATTCCGACTCCGCGGTTGAGAGGATTGCGACTCCGTGGTTGATAGAACTCCGAATCCGCGGTTGATAGGATTCCGACTCCGTGGGTTGAATAGAACTCCGACTCCGTGGTTGATAGAATTCCGACTGCGGCCAGTAAGTATATAAGCTTAGTTGTTTTTGATGAAAGATGTTAACCTTCACCAATGTATCGTTGTAGGCCTACCTGAATCTATGTTTAATGATTATCTCTGTACATTTATCAATCATTTTCAATGAAAATTTGTCAACTTTGCACAATTTAGGATTAATGTTTGGCATTTAGCTAAGTTTGAAAAAACAACAAAGAAAGTCCTGTATTAATAAGTCGCCACAACATTCCATTATTCGTTTCTATAGAACATGATGGCGTCAACAGCATGGGCCTTGAGTAGAAATCGTAGGTCACTTATCAGAAGCTTTCCGCAAGGAGAACAGGCCCTCCATGCACGGACACTTGCAGGCATCGTGGATAGGAGCTGACAAGATATCGGGCAGTTCCTTTCCGCCGTTGGGATCTCATCACTGCCTGTATTGGTTGATTGATTTCCACATTTTGTCTTTCCGCGCGAGTCTGTATCATTGTTGTGTATTGCATGAAGCACTACGTCAATCCTAAGGTTTTATTGTTAGCTAGTTCTATGGCGACAAATGTCCCGGTTAAGAAATTGGAGAAGCTGAAGTCAAAAAGCTTCAAAAAAAGCTCTACTGATAAAAGATCATTGCGCAAAAGTTTTCTCGATAATGTCGATCCCTCCGATCATTATTAAGATTTTAGCAGGCGTACGATAAAGCGTCACAAACTTCTCTGTAGAGCTTGATGTCATCTCTGTCTCTTTGCTGTGTGATCCGGTTGATAACAGCATAGATATTGATAACAATAAAACTTCTAGAATGGAAGTAAAGCTTCATGCAATGCACAATAGTGGCACAAAAATCGCACGCATTTTGACTTAGATACACTTGTCAACGGCTGAATCATTGGACTAGAATCAGTCACATGTGCAATTCTAGGCCTTTCATTGGTGGTTCATGCCCAACTTAGTTCCCCCGGCTGTGCCGCAACCTTGAGTTTAATTTCCATTCTAGTCAACTTCAGATAAACAATCTACAGTCCGTCTCATAAAAAGTGGATCATCCTAAAATTTGACTAAATAAAACATAAGTATGATACAGAAAGCATTTTTCATGTTTTTTCATGTCCCTAATATATTTAAATGTCCTTATATAATCTGATAAGCTATGATACAGTAACGGTTCTTAAGAAGCTAATATTTTGTGGCCCTACCCTTATTGCCAATGACATTACCAATTCGTCTAGGCATTGATTCGATGATATCGTTGATTTTTGACTGATCTAACTTTCTCCACTCTCTTTTTAACAGTGACGTAAGTTGTGATACGCCATCTGTAGGTAGCAGTGAACGACGAACGTTACGTTTTAGAATACTCCATACATTTTCTATGGGATTCAGATCAGGAGAATGAGCTGGCCAAGATAATGACCTAAGCCCTAATTGAGATTTGCATAAGTTGACTCTACTACTCCTGTGACACGTAGCATTATCATCCATAAATAACCAAGTCGATGGATCACCAAGTTGATCTGTCATTTGGCCAATGTTCATTCGTAAAACATTCACATAGCGTTCAGAATTCATGGTTCCTTGCCGTATGTGAAGTTCAGAGCGGCCATTGGTCCAAATGCAGCCCAAATCAGTAGAGTCGCACCACCTTGTACCCGGGGACGATGTAAAATGTCTCGGAATTTCCTGATCAGATTTTATCCATAATCTCAATCGACCATCACTATCCTTCAGACGGACTGATGCCTCATTGCCCATCTGAGACGTCATTTTGTATGCTGATCTGATAATTCGATCTGAGAGGGCCTCTTACAGCTCTTGAAAATTCGACTCAATAAGTCTTCTACGAATAGTAGACTTAGAAATAGACGAGTCTAGTGCAGCCATCTCAGTTAACGAGAGACTTGGATCAACTTTTAAAATCTCAAAATTAGGTGTTCTCTACGTTTGGATGTTTTGCGTGGACGGCCAGAGCCCTCTTTACGACAGAGTCGAAATCATCATTATGCCATCGATGCACATTTGTGTAAGGGACATTTAGTCGCTTGCATGTAGCTCGCAAAGAAAACCCTAGTTCTAGCAAGGCTGACACTTTGCCTTTTGTGAATGCGATCTCGTTATTGTTCATTTGTGCTTTGTATTGTTTCAACCGGAGGTTAAGAGATAGATTTCTAGCTGAAAGCAATCAGGAGTACTGCCAACACCACCGCAACGAAGTCAGGAAGCTATGGAACATGAAGTCCAGTTAATCACATGTAGCAGTTACATTATTGTTGATGAATAATGGTGCTATACTGGCTCTGATTGACCAATTTTCTTTATTTTTGTTTTGCTTGATAGCTTTTGGCTTGTAGAATAACATATTACATAACAAAGGAAACAAATGTAATTTTATAAGAGTGAGGTATGATTTTGTGTAACATTGCTAAATGAAGATCAAATTATCTACTACTTTTTTATCTATAACAGGAAAACAACTCAATATTTATGCTTGAAATTTCCAACAATTATATTATTAAGCACAACTGACATATCTTCCAAATTTCAGAGAAATTCGTTCAAGTTTGGCGGAGTTAGACAAAATTGAAGTTAAGGCGATGTTTAAGGGTGATCCATTTTTTATGAAACAATCTGTATTTCTATGGATAGCAGTGACTGAAACTTCGCAGTTTGCCGTGTTTAGTGTTGAACTGGCTGCTTATTGTCCGATTGCTATGGTCTTCTGTCAGCAGATTGTACCATTTCATAGGCATTGAATGTTCCAATCACAGAATTAGACAGGTCGTCTCTTCTTCCATTTGACTAGAAGGGGAGCATTGGAACATGTAACATTATTGAAATGGCACAATCACCTGACTAAATACCATAGCAATCGAACAATGAGCAGCCAGTTCAACATTAAACACGCCAAATTGTGCAAAGTTTCAGTGACCGTTATCAAGCGGATCACACAGCAAAGAGATACAGTCGATGTCAAGTTCTTCAGAGAAGTTTGTGAACGTTTTTTCATGCGCCTGCTAACTTTTTTTAAAATGATCGGAGGGCCCAACATTATCGAGAAAACTTTTGCGCAATGATCTGAATTCTTCGAATCTGAAGGAGTCGTGGCGATCGGAGCATTTTCAAGGAATTCAGAGCATTCCGCAAGCGACGCACAACTATTTTTCCTATCTCTGCAAGGTATTAAAAATTTCTTTTTGCTCACCTATTAAGTTCCTGCATGTGCCATCTGTTTGAATCAGTTTGCACTCCTAGCAAAGTGACACGATTAAACAATCTAATTCTGTGGTTCCAATACTTCCGTTTTAGTTAAACAGAAGAAGAGATGACATGTCTAATTCTGTAGTTGCAAGCAGATAGAAATTAACAATAACGTAGAAAGTTGTACTGCTACCTACTTCCATCATAGAAATAAACAGCTTACCTGAAGTTGAAGGTCGCGGCACATCTGGTGGAACTAAGTTGGAGCATAGATGACCAATGATGCGGTATTCAGACATTTAGACACAAATAGGGTACGACATTTAGTCGTAGTATGAGTGTGTCTAATTGTCGTGTGTCAAATTTTCGTGTGTCTAATTGTCGTGTGTCTAAATGTCGTGTGTCTAAATGCCGTGTGTCTAAATGTCGTGTGTCTAATTGTCGTGTGTCTAATTGTCGTGTGTCTAATTGTCGTGTGTCTAATTGTCGTGTGTCTAATTGTCGTGTGTCTAATTGTCGTGTGTCTCATTGTCGTGTGTCTAATTGTCGTGTGTCTAAATGTCGTGTGTCTAAATGTCGTGTGTCTAATTGTCGTGTGTCTAATTGTCGTGTGTCTAAATGTCGTGTGTCTAATTGTCGTGTGTCTAATTGTCGTGTGTCTAATTGTCGTGTGTCTAAATGTCGTGTGTCTAAATGTCATGTGTCTAATTGTCGTGCGTCTAATTGTCGTGTGTCTAAATGTCGTGTGTCTAATTGTCGTGTGTCTAATTGTCGTGTGTCTAAATGTCGTGTGTCTAAATGTCATGTGTCTACTGTAATTGTCGTGTGTCTAATTGTCGTGCTTCTAATTGTCGTGTGTCTAATTGTCGTGTGTCTAATTGTCGTGTGTCTAAATGTCATGTGTCTAATTGTCGTGCGTCTAATTGTCGTGTGTCTAATTGTCGTGTGTCTAAATGTCGTGTGTCTAAATGTCGTGTGTCTAATTGTCGTGTGTCTAATTGTCGTGTGTCTAATTGTCGTGTGTCTAAATGTCGTGTGTCTAATTGTCGTGTGTCTAAATGTCGTGCGTCTAATTGTCGTGTGTCTAATTGTCGTGTGTCTAATTGTCATGTGTCTAATTGTCGTGCGTCTAATTGTCGTGTGTCTAATTGTCGTGTGTCTAATTGTCGTGTGTCTAAATGTCGTGTGTCTAAATGTCATGTGTCTAATTGTCGTGTGTCTAATTGTCGTGTGTCTAATTGTCGTGTGTCTAATTGTCGTGTGTCTAAATGTCGTGTGTCTAATTGTCGTGTGTCTAATTGTCGTGTGTCTAATTGTCGTGTGTCTAATTGTCGTGTGTCTAATTGTCGTGTGTCTAAATGTCGTGCGTCTAATTGTCGTGTGTCTAATTGTCGTGCGTCTAATTGTCGTGTGTCTAATTGTCATGTGTCTAATTGTCGTGTGTCTAAATGTCGTGTGTCTAAATGTCGTGTGTCTAAATGACGTGCGTCTAATTGTCGTGTGTCTAATTGTCATGTGTCTAATTGTCGTGCGTCTAATTGTCGTGTGTCTAATTGTCGTGCGTCTAATTGTCGTGTGTCTAATTGTCATGTGTCTAATTGTCGTGCGTCTAATTGTCGTGTGTCTAATTGTCGTGTGTCTAAATGTCGTGGATTCCAATGATGCAGCCGTTGACACGTGTATCTGAGTGACAATGCGTGTCATCTATATGCCACTATTGTGCATTGCATGAAGCCATATTTCCATTCTAGAGATTATATTATTTTCTATTTCTATGACTTCTGTGGTTGTTAGATAACTGATGATGGTTTCAAATATCTATCATGTAAAATTATACTCATATAATGGATAATGACGCATATCATGGCATTAAATATCTCAAAACACAATTACAAAGGCTTTCCAGCCATGTTTTTCTCAGTTATTTTCTTCTCCAGCTAATTAAAAGAGACTACCTTGTCTCAAAACAATTCAGAAGAGACGGAATGAGAATCTCGTGTCATTTGAATGAAACACTTTCGAATCCTTTGTAGATCAATTGATCAGTTGACGCTCTTTATAACGCTTTCTCTCGTTTCTTAGAACTATTTCAAACCCAAATTTATATTTTATTGATGTTCAGCTGAAAAGGAAGCTTTCTACGTTACAGTTGGTTTTATCGTCAAACGTTTTTCATTGCTGAGGAATTTTTTGAAGACGAAATTCGAGAGACAAAACTTCGATTATTTAGAGCTTGAAAAGTCAAGTACTTCCATGTCATTAGAATGGGAATGACTTGAGAATGACGATTTTGTCACATCAGTGCAATAAAACCGACAACATTCTCTTGATGTAAAAATGTTGTTGGCAGGCCTTCCCTGACATGAAATGCTTTTGTATCCAAACCGAGCAGAAATGCATTTGAAAGTAAAAGTCCGGCAACCAACAAAATATTCGGCCTCGTTCCCTGCAGAAACTCGTGCTGGCTGCCGGACTATGAGGTGTACATCACTCTGTGAAAGTCTCATTGTCGGCCTCGTTCCCTGCACAAACTCGTGCTGGCTGCCGGACTATGAGCTGTACATCATTCTGTGAAAGTCTCATTTTCGGCCTCGTTCCCTGCACAAACTCGTGCTGGCTGCCGGACTGTGAGGTGTACATCATTCTGTGAAAGTCTCATTGTCGGCCTCGTTCCTTGCAGAAACTCGTGCTGGCTGCCGGACTATGAGGTTTACATCATTCTGTGAAAGTCTCATCTTCGGCCTCGTTCCCTGCAGAAACTCGTGCTGGCTGCCGGACTATGAGGTGTACATCATTCTGTGAAAGTCTCATTGTCGGCCTCGTTCCCTGCACAAACTCGTGCTGGCTGCCGGACTATGAGCTGTACATCATTCTGTGAAAGTCTCATTTTCGGCCTCGTTCCCTGCACAAACTCGTGCTGGCTGCCGGACTGTGAGGTGTACATCATTCTGTGAAAGTCTCATTGTCGGCCTCGTTCCTTGCAGAAACTCGTGCTGGCTGCCGGACTATGAGGTTTACATCATTCTGTGAAAGTCTCATCTTCGGCCTCGTTCCTTGCAGAAACTCGTGCTGGCTGCCGGACTATGAGGTTTACATCATTCTGTGAAAGTCTCATTTCGGCCTCGTTCCCTGAGGAAAGTCGTGCTAGCTGCCGGACTATGAGGTGTACATCATTCTGTGAAAGTCTCATTTTCGGCCTCGTTCCCTGCACAAACTCGTACTGGCTGCTGCCGGACTATGAGGTGTACATCATTCTGTGAAGGTCTCGTTGTCGACCTCGCTCCCTGCACAAACTCGTGCTGGCTGCCGGACTGTGAGGTGTACATCATTCTGTGAAAGTCTCATTGTCGGCCTCGTTCCCTGCAGAAACTCGTGCTGGCTGCCGGACTATGAGGTGTACATCAATCTGTGAAAGTCTCATTGTCGGCCTCGTTCCCTGCAGAAACTCCTACTGGCTGCCGGACTATGAGGTGTACATCATTCTGTGAAAGTCTCATTGTCGGTCTCGTTCCCTGCAGAAACTCGTTCTGGCTGCCTGACTATGAGGTGTACATCATTCTGTGAAAGTCTCATTGTCGGCCTCGTTCTATGCACAAACTCGCTCTGGCTGCCGGACTATGAGGTGTACATCATTCTGTGAAAGTCTCATTGTCGGCCTCGTTCCCTGCACAAACTCGTGCTGGCTACCGGACTATGAGGTGTACATAATTCTGTGAAAGTCTCATTGTCGGCCTCGTTCCCTGCAGAAACTCGTGCTGGCTGCCGGACTATGAGGTGTACATCATTCTGTGAAAGTCTCATTCTCGGCCTCGTTCCCTGCAGAAACTCGTGCTGGCTGCCGGACTATGAGGTGCACATCATTCGGTGAAAATCTCGTTTTCGGTCTCGTTCCCTGCAGAAACTCGTGCTGGCTGCCGGACTATGAGGTGTACATCATTCTGTGAAAGTCTCATTTCCGGCCTCGTTCCCTGCACAAACTCGTGCTGGCTACCGGACTATGAGGTGTACATAATTCTGTGAAAGTCTCATTGTCGGCCTCGTTCCCTGCAGAAACTCGTGCTGGCTACCGGACTATGAGGTGTACATCATTCTGTGAAAGTCTCATTTTCGGCCTCGTTCCCTGCAGAAATTCGTGCTGGCTGCCGGACTATGAGGTGTACATCATTCTGTGAAAGTCTCATTTTCGGCCTCGTTCCCTGCAGAAACTCGTGCTGGCTGCCGGACTATGAGGTGTACATCATTCTGTGAAAGTCTCATTGTCGACCTCGTTCTATGCACAAACTCGCTCTGGCTGCCGGACTATGAGGTGTACATAATTCTGTGAAAGTCTCATTTTCGGCCTTGTTCCCTGCAGAAACTCGTGCTAACTGCCGAACTATAAAGTGTACATCATTCTGTGAAAGTTTCTCATTGTCGGCCCCGTTCCCTGCAGAAACTCGTGCTAACTGCCGAACTATGAGGTGTACATAATTCTGTGAAAGTCTCATTGTCGGCCTCGTTCCCTGCAGAAACTCGTTCTGGCTGCCGGACTACGAGGTGTACATCATTCTGTGAAAGTCTCATTGTCGGCCTCGTTCCCTGCAGAAACTCGTTCTGGCTGCCGGACTACGAGGTGTACATAATTCTGTGAAAGTCTCATTTTCGGTCTCGTTACCTGCAGAAATTCGTGCTGGCTGCCGGACTATGAGGTGTACATCATTACACATATGAGGTTACACATATCATTACTGTATTGATTTTAGAATGCCAGCCGCATATAAGTTTATGCGGGGCCCCGCCCGCCTGGGCTTGAGCGTTCAGGTAGAGGGGCCGAAACGCAACCAGGCGGGTACCTGCTGACGACTGGCTATTGTTTTATTTGTTTTAACGTTTGTTCTTTTTTTTTTTTTATCGCTAACTACCCTAGTGTGATGAATGGACTGTGTCGGTTACTGGTCTCCATGGGGTTGACATGGTGATTACTAAGTGTCTATTTATATATAAGTTCCTAATCAATCGAGCCTGAAACTTTTGACCAAGGAGATCACTTGTTAAGCGGCCTTGTACGATCTCGTACACATTAAGGGTGAAGTCCAGCCCGTATAGCGCTATGTTTATGGACCCCGGGTAGGTCCGCCCGGCACGCAATCAGATCCGTCAAGTCTTTGTGCTTAAAGACCTTCATGCATTCATGCATTTGTCGAGGATCACAAGTCAGAGGACCATTAGGGGTAAGGTCCAGCCCCGCGTTTAGAAGCGCTGAGTGAAAAATGGACTAGTGGGAAGGTCCTCCACACCGATCACGTCAAGTTTGGCTCTAAAATGTAGTCCTAGGATAGTCAAAAGTTTGACGCGCCTTGAACGTTTAATGTCTGCCGGTGGGAACGCACCACCTGTCCTCTTAAGGACAAACCTTAAGTCTTATTAACTATAAGTTTATTAAAATTATGAAACATGTAGACATCGTTATGGGAATGTCCCAGCTTCAATTCTGTGAAAGTCTCATTGTCGGCCTCGTTCCCTGCACAAACTCGTGCTGGCTGCCGGACTATGAGCTGTACATCATTCTGTGAAAGTCTCATTTTCGGCCTCGTTCCCTGCACAAACTCGTGCTGGCTGCCGGACTGTGAGGTGTACATCATTCTGTGAAAGTCTCATTGTCGGCCTCGTTCCTTGCAGAAACTCGTGCTGGCTGCCGGACTATGAGGTTTACATCATTCTGTGAAAGTCTCATCTTCGGCCTCGTTCCTTGCAGAAACTCGTGCTGGCTGCCGGACTATGAGGTTTACATCATTCTGTGAAAGTCTCATTTTCGGCCTCGTTCCCTGCAGAAACTCGTGCTGGCTGCCGGACTATGAGGTGTACATCATTCTGTGAAAGTCTCATTTTCGGCCTCGTTCCCTGCAGAAACTCGTGCTGGCTGCCGGACTATGAGGTGTACATCATTCTGTGAAGGTCTCATTGTCGGCCTCGTTCCCTGCAGAAACTCGTGCTGGCTGCCGGACTGTGAGGTGTACATCATTCTGTGAAAGTCTCATTGTCGGCCTCGTTCCCTGCAGAAACTCGTGCTGGCTGCCGGACTATGAGGTGTACATCAATCTGTGAAAGTCTCATTGTCGGCCTCGTTCCCTGCAGAAACTCCTACTGGCTGCCGGACTATGAGGTGTACATCATTCTGTGAAAGTCTCATTGTCGGTCTCGTTCCCTGCAGAAACTCGTTCTGGCTGCCTGACTATGAGGTGTACATCATTCTGTGAAAGTCTCATTGTCGGCCTCGTTCTATGCACAAACTCGTTCTGGCTGCCGGACTATGAGGTGTACATCATTCTGTGAAAGTCTCATTGTCGGCCTCGTTCCCTGCACAAACTCGTGCTGGCTACCGGACTATGAGGTGTACATAATTCTGTGAAAGTCTCATTGTCGGCCTCGTTCCCTGCAGAAACTCGTGCTGGCTGCCGGACTATGAGGTGTACATCATTCTGTGAAAGTCTCATTTTCGGCCTCGTTCCCTGCAGAAACTCGTGCTGGCTGCCGGACTATGAGGTGCACATCATTCTGTGAAAGTCTCATTGTCGGCCTCGTTCCCTGCAGAAACTCGTGCTGGCTGCCGGACTATGAGGTGTACATCATTCTGTGAAAGTCTCATTTCCGGCCTCGTTCCCTGCACAAACTCGTGCTGGCTACCGGACTATGAGGTGTACATAATTCTGTGAAAGTCTCATTGTCGGCCTCGTTCCCTGCAGAAACTCGTGCTGGCTACCGGACTATGAGGTGTACATCATTCTGTGAAAGTCTCATCGTCGGTCTTGTTCCCTGCAGAAACTCGTGTTGGCTGCGGACTATGAGGTGTGCATCATTCTGTGAAAGTCTCATTTTCGGCCTCCTTCCCTGCAGAAACTCGTGCTGGCTGCCGGACTATGAGGTGTACATCATTCTGTGAAAGTCTCATTGTCGACCTCGTTCTATGCACAAACTCGCTCTGGCTGCCGGACTATGAGGTGTACATAATTCTGTGAAAGTCTCATTTTCGGCCTTGTTCCCTGCAGAAACTCGTGCTAACTGCCGAACTATAAAGTGTACATCATTCTGTGAAAGTTTCTCATTGTCGGCCCCGTTCCCTGCAGAAACTCGTGCTAACTGCCGAACTATGAGGTGTACATAATTCTGTGAAAGTCTCATTGTCGGCCTCGTTCCCTGCAGAAACTCGTTCTGGCTGCCGGACTACGAGGTGTACATCATTCTGTGAAAGTCTCATTGTCGGCCTCGTTCCCTGCAGAAACTCGTTCTGGCTGCCGGACTACGAGGTGTACATAATTCTGTGAAAGTCTCATTTTCGGTCTCGTTACCTGCAGAAATTCGTGCTGGCTGCCGGACTATGAGGTGCACATCATTCTGTGAAAGTCTCATTGTCGGCCTCGTTTCCTGCAGAAACTTGTGCTGGCTGCCGGACTGTGAGGTGTACATCATTCTGTGAAAGTCTCATTGTCGGCCTCGTTCCTTGCAGAAACTCGTGCTGGCTGCCGGACTATGAGGTTTACATCATTCTGTGAAAGTCTCATCTTCGGCCTCGTTCCTTGCAGAAACTCGTGCTGGCTGCCGGACTATGAGGTTTACATCATTCTGTGAAAGTCTCATTTTCGGCCTCGTTCCCTGCAGAAACTCGTGCTGGCTGCCGGACTATGAGGTGTACATCATTCTGTGA
Source organism: Prostheceraeus crozeri (assembly GCA_907163375.1). Lineage (NCBI taxonomy): Eukaryota > Metazoa > Platyhelminthes > Polycladida > Euryleptidae > Prostheceraeus > Prostheceraeus crozeri. Next base: position 4,489 of record CAJQUW010002136.1, on the reverse strand, counting down.
AGTCTCATTTTCGGCCTCGTTCCCTGCAGAAACTCGTGCTGGCTGCCGGACTATGAGGTGTACATCATTCTGTGAAGGTCTCATTGTCGGCCTCGTTCCCTGCAGAAACTCGTGCTGGCTGCCGGACTGTGAGGTGTACATCATTCTGTGAAAGTCTCATTGTCGGCCTCGTTCCCTGCAGAAACTCGTGCTGGCTGCCGGACTATGAGGTGTACATCATTCTGTGAAAGTCTCATTGTCGGCCTCGTTCCCTGCAGAAACTCCTACTGGCTGCCGGACTATGAGGTGTACATCATTCTGTGAAAGTCTCATTGTCGGTCTCGTTCCCTGCAGAAACTCGTTCTGGCTGCCTGACTATGAGGTGTACATCATTCTGTGAAAGTCTCATTGTCGGCCTCGTTCTATGCACAAACTCGCTCTGGCTGCCGGACTATGAGGTGTACATCATTCTGTGAAAGTCTCATTGTCGGCCTCGTTCCCTGCACAAACTCGTGCTGGCTACCGGACTATGAGGTGTACATAATTCTGTGAAAGTCTCATTGTCGGCCTCGTTCCCTGCAGAAACTCGTGCTGGCTGCCGGACTATGAGGTGTACATCATTCTGTGAAAGTCTCATTTTCGGTCTCGTTCCCTGCAGAAACTCGTGCTGGCTGACGGACTATGAGGTGCACATCATTCTGTGAAAGTCTCATTGTCGGCCTCGTTCCCTGCAGAAACTCGTGCTGGCTGCCGGACTATGAGGTGTACATCATTCTGTGAAAGTCTCATTTCCGGCCTCGTTCCCTGCACAAACTTGTGCTGGCTACCGGACTATGAGGTGTACATAATTCTGTGAAAGTCTCATTGTCGGCCTCGTTCCCTGCAGAAACTCGTGCTGGCTCCCGGACTATGAGGTGTACATCATTCTGTGAAAGTCTCATTTTCGGCCTCGTTCCCTGCAGAAATTCGTGCTGGCTGCCGGACTATGAGGTGTACATCATTCTGTGAAAGTCTCATTGTCGGCCTCGTTCCCTGCAGAAACTCGCTCTGGCTGCCGGACTATGAGGTGTACATCATTCTGTGAAAGTCTCATTGTCGACCTCGTTCTATGCACAAACTCGCTCTGGCTGCCGGACTATGAGGTGTACATAATTCTGTGAAAGTCTCATTTTCGGCCTTGTTCCCTGCAGAAACTCGTGCTAACTGCCGAACTATAAAGTGTACATCATTCTGTGAAAGTTTCTCATTGTCGGCCCCGTTCCCTGCAGAAACTCGTGCTAACTGCCGAACTATGAGGTGTACAACATTCTGTGAAAGTCTCATTGTCGGCCTCGTTCATTGCAGAAACTCGTTCTGGCTGCCGGACTACGAGGTGTACATCATTCTGTGAAAGTCTCATTGTCGGTCTCGTTCCCTGCAGAAACTCGTTCTGGCTGCCGGACTACGAGGTGTACATAATTCTGTGAAAGTCTCATTTTCGGTCTCGTTACCTGCAGAAATTCGTGCTGGCTGCCGGACTATGAGGTGCACATCATTCTGTGAAAGTCTCATTGTCGGCCTCGTTTCCTGCAGAAACTTGTGCTGGCTGCCGGACTATGAGGTGTACATCATTCTGTGAAAGTGTAATTGTCGGCCTCGTTCCCTGCAGAAACTCGTGCTGGCTGCCGGACTACGAGGTGCACATCATTCTGTGAAAGTCTCATTTTCGGCCTCGTTCCCTGCAGAAACTCGTTCTGGCTGCCGGACTATGAGGTGTACATCATTCTGTGAAAGTCTCATTTTCGGTCTCGTTACCTGCAGAAATTCGTGCTGGCTGCCGGACTACGAGGTGTACATCATTCTGTGAAAGTCTCATTGTCGGTCTCGTTCCCTGCAGAAACTCGTGCTGGCTGCCGGACTACGAGGTGTACATCATTCTGTGAAAGTCTCATTGTCGGTCTCGTTCCCTGCAGAAACTCGTGCTGGCTGCCGGACTACGAGGTGTACATAATTCTGTGAAAGTCTCATTTTCGGTCTCGTTTCCTGCAGAAACTTGTGCTGGCTGCCGGACTATGAGGTGTACATCATTCTGTGAAAGTGTAATTGTCGGCCTCGTTCCCTGCAGAAACTCGTGCTGGCTGCCGGACTATGAGGTGTACATCATTCTGTGAAAGTCTCATTGTCGGCCTCGTTCCCTGCACAAACTCGTGCTGGCTGCAGGACTATGAGGTGCACATCATCCTGTGAAAGTCTCATTGTCGGCCTCGTTCCCTGCAGAAACTCGAGCTGGCTGCCTGACTATGAGGTGTACATCATTCTGTGAAAGTCTCATTGTCGGCCTCGTTCTATGCACAAACTCGCTCTGGCTGCCGGACTATGAGGTGTACATCATTCTGTGAAAGTCTCATTGTCGGCCTCGTTGCCTGCAGAAACTCGTGCTGGCTGCCGAACTTTTGCATCATTTGTTTCTCTGACCTCCGAATCATTAGTGAGCGATATACCGGTGCATTAATCAACATTTGTTTTGAGACATTCGGAATAATATTCTTGGAGATCAATCGTTCGCTCTTTCCAATTAGCGGGAAATGAGCGTACATCATCTTCCTATTACTGTTGTTATTTGCCAACCCTCTACAAATTGATGAGTCACATGCATGTTACATGTATTGAACACTTAATAAATGGAGTTGATGCGTAATTCAATCAAATAAAACATGTAGGAATCACATCATTTAGAAATATGCTCAGGTACTTCTTCACCTCTGTAAATCAAGGTTCGCAGTCGGTCGATTGTTGCACTTGAACCGTATTTAGAAGTTTCATTTAATTGAAACCAATTTTGGGAAACCTTTTTTTAATTTAGTGCAGTTCCTGCTGAATTTTGGAGTGCACGACGCAGAAGCATAGAATTATGCGGTTTGCGATCGCACTGTTGCACAGCTCTACAAACTTATGTCGCACTTCTGCTGATAATCGATGTGATCAAAGCATAGGGGCCCAAGTACTCCAATCTAAGTCACATTCACAATTCTTTTAGAGATGGAGATTGGGTGAGATTTGTAGGCCTGTGAGATTCTGCAGATGTCTGCTAGATCGAAGTCCATGCATCTGAGTCATAAGTAATTAACTTGCTGGACCATAGTACTTTGATTTGAGGAGGTGTTTGTACCTGAATCCAGATGCATCCTCAGTGCAATCTAGAGCAGTATCTTGATAGCATGCCATTGCAGAGGTCCAAAGTTTGATAAATTTCCAAAGGAATTCAATAACTTCGCTCTTTCTTCGTTTTAATGAAGAGCAAGCTTAATCTTCATTCCTATTCACAAACAGCATTTCTTTTATGGTTCAAAAATGAGCTTTGGGAGCTTATGACATCCCAGCAGATTATACAAGGCCAATTGAAAGTATACACTGACATAAATGCAAGTGAATATGGATAAATAAATACAACGAGAAGCAGTGACAGTTAAGATGGAATATTTATTCTTTCTGTCTGCCTGCCATTATGAATGAATTTGACCTAAACAGTATAGCCTCCGACAGTTAATCGGTTTGATAGAGCGCAATTTTAGGAAGGCAGTCACCATTCGTGATCCTCAATTGAAATTACTGGGTGTAACGTTTTCATATGATTTGAAATGGGATGAGTACATCAATACTGTTTTACGAAGGTGCACGAGTCGGCTCTATGCTCTTCGCGTTCTGAGAAATGTTGTACATAGAAATGTCCTTCTACAAACATATAATGGGATAATTTTGTCTTTATTGGACTATTGCTCATCGGTTTTTGTGGTATCACCATCTCACCTTCAGGTTCTTCTCTAAGACATTTACAAAACAGATGTCATCGTATCGTGCATGAATTTGACTGTAAGTGTGAAACTTCGAGAACGTCAGCGATAGACGGATCAAACTCGCCGTAAGACTTTTCTCATCAGCTGAATATAATCCCCTTTATCCACTCCATGAACTTATCCCTCGTCGTTTTCAAAGAACAAACCAATTTATGATTGAGTTTACCAAAACTTCACGTAGACAAAGACAATTTCAAATATTTCTGTCTATCTACCTGAATGGCTTGCATACGCCTAAATGAAAGTGACTTTTTGTAAAAGTATATGATTTGCTGTGTTTTTTGTCATTTCTGTATCATTTCGATGTACTATATTTCGATTATCATTACTAAATATATACATTTCTCTCTCTCTCTCAATTACATTCTTACACACAAGGCAGCACTTGTGCTCAGCTCAATATGAAAAGTTTGTTGTGAAAGCATGCAAGGTAAACAATCTGCAGTCTCTGTGAGAGAACAAACACATGCCTTCGCTAATTGCTTTGTTTTGAACCTTCAAAACGTTCACTTTGCGTGGTGTTTGTGTACTTTCGCCGTAATGAGAAAAAATGTTGAAGAAGTTTGAAAAAGAGCTATTTAGCTTATTTGTATATGGTGTATATTTGTATATATTATACTTTAAAGCGTTCTCTACGGTTTAACTAGTAGGAAATGTGAATTTTAATATTTTCTACT